>SNQJ01S0249476.1:0-12931 GCA_010110895.2 Picea sitchensis | reverse complement strand
GGAAAACTTAGGATAAGTGCGTTTTTATGGGTTTTTCCCCAAATTTTCAAATAAACACCACCAAGAGACTTCGACCAAACTATCTTTTAAGCATTTGAAACATGGTACAATCCTTACATCAAGCTGGCTTTATTGGAACAAAGCAACAGTGCCACTAACCTATGTTCTAACCTAGTTTCCTATGACAGTTAACCCAGATTAAACTGTTGGGTTAAGAAATTACTCTACCCTAGGGCTATCTGACTAGGATTAGACAGTCTGGCCATATTTATTCACTAATCTAACCTAGACACTTTGGCTAAGATTAAACTGTTTAGCCAAATCATTCACTACCCTATCAACATCAAATTTAAAAAGAACTTGGCCATGCTTGAAATGTATGGACCAAGTTACTATTATTGCATGGGGCTTTTATTGCAATTCTTTTATGCCCTCTTTTTCTTTCTTTCTTTTTCTTTTCTTTTCTTTTCTTTTTCTTTTCTTTTTTCTTTTTCTTTTTTCTTTTTTCTTTTTCTTTTTCTTTTTTCAAATTATTTGCAGAATGAAAAATCATTTGTCAACAAAAATACTAGAGACAGATAATATCGAAGTCACTAGTTGATCTTATAACTTATAACATGATAACATACTATAGTAGAGATTAGGACGAAAAAATGAGAAAAAGAAATAAAAAGGAGAAAAAGAGGGAAAAGGAAATACAAAAATAGAAAAGAATAAAACACACAAATACTAGAAAAAGTAGTGCGCAATAATTACTGTGACAAAAATCATAAGATAGCACACAGTAACAATTAAAATTGACGCAGATGCACACAAAAGGTGAAAAATGAACATGATTGGGTCTATAAAAGGTAAAAAGCACACAATTATTCAACACTTAGCGATTTTTGAACCCAGAGAGGGAAAAAGAATATGTGCCCTAGTTAGTAGTTTATGAAAGAGAAAACAAGTTTGTGAAATTAAGAGAGGATGACTCCATCAAAGTTCATCATGCTAAGACAGTTCATCCGGATTACTTGGTAGGGATAAAGGCGTAAGGAGAGAATGCAACATATTTAAAATGTGGTCAAGCTGGAGGATTTTACCACGTCAGACCTAGAATCAATTAGCCTAATGTAGGTCGAGGAAAATATCTCTACAGTGTAGCAAGGAGAAATAGGCCAGAGCTCCGGGGCTCGTAGTGAATTTTCAAACCCTAACCCCGAGACGCCTACAAAGCCCAATGAAACAATGGGACCACGACAATCCTAGGAACATGAAGAGGTGTTGGTTGAGGACACCACTGACTGACCAGAGTCCAGAAGAGAGGAAGAGGATGCAGTCGCAATAGAGGCAGACAAATTTGCTGCGAGACATAAAATAATGACACCAGAAACCATGGAGATTCAACTCCCTTATCTCCCAAACACAGTCATCACTGTAGATGAAATGCTAGGAAAGGTACCTAAGCTAAGGTATGTCGACCATGATGTGTGCGATGCGTCCAAGTTTCCAGAGTTGGTCAAGGATAATTATTTTATAAACATACAGGAAATTGGACCCCTCCGAAAACCTATACTAGAGACCGCGCAGTGGATAACAAGGCTCTACAATTCGAGCATTATGAATCAATTGGACATACCACATTTTGGGCGCGATAAAAATGTCGGCCTATCTGTCAAAAAGATAGTCGCCCACATCCATGGAGGCATATTGTGGATGGAGATTCTGATGCATATGGATGTGGAATTAATTTCCAAAATCACAGGACTCCTCACAGTTGGCGCATAGCCCGAAGAATACCTAGAGAAAAAGGCACGCGAAAAAGAACTAACAGAACAGGTTAAATCGTAGTTTGGAACTATGTGGGGAAACAAAGGAATTGTTATCAAATACATCAATGATAATGTGACAAGGTTCGCTAGCAAGATGATGACTTGAAAACTCTTGAGAAACTGATGAAGAGAGGAAGCGCCAACAAGCATTATTGCAGCGGTCACGCAGTGCGCGAAGGGGGTTATGTTTAGCTGGGCGTTGTACTTGTTGAACTAGTTTTTAATAGAATTTTGCGACATGCAGGATAATGGAGCCGAGTTCCATTATTCATGTCTAATCATCTTGACATCGTTGACAAGGTGGCAGGAGCCCAAATTCTCGAAAATTTTGTATAGGATGGGAAAATGTTATGTGACCAGATATTAGTCCCTCTAACAGGCCAAGGATAACAAGACGTACATGCCAATAACACATTCTTCACCATGTTTCTACAAGACATAAAAGATCACACCATGAATGTATGGCACATACCAATGGAGGTAGTGCAAAAGGTAGAGGGGATATCCAAATTCAAGGCATCCATGCATCATGTAGTGATCCAAGCTGCGAGGGATCCCAAGAAGGCATGGATGAAGATTCATTACTCCATCACCAAAGAGGAAGTGTATTGGATCATCAAAGACTGGCCTACACAGTGGTAGTTGCTAGTAGAAAAACCAACCATGAGGATAGGCACAACGCAGTCCTTGAAGCCCAAGGATAAGGTTGAAGCAGGCTCATTAGAGAGAATAATTAGCCCGACTGACAATACTAGAACAACTATGAAACAAACTTAACTGAGTGGGAGAAACACAGTACCAAAACAACTGAGGAGGATGCCAACCACAACAAGAATAGTAATTCGACCACAGACTGGGAAGAAGGAGACTGCATAGGCTACAGAAGAAAGAGCCTAAGGAACAACAAGTGGGGCGCAGCCCTCACAGACAGTGAGAAAACCCGCGCAGGAAAAAGAGGCATGCAAGAAAAGAAAGTATGAGATGGAAGACCCAAACATCACCCTGACAGAGGATGATGCAGAGATCATCGTAGAAAAAGTCCAAGATCATGGAGAAGAAGCGGTCCAAATCACAGAGGCATAGTGAGAAGAGATCATGGCCAAGATGCTAGAGGTGCATGAAAATATACAACAACTACGGAGCCATGCATGATCACATTCCTCTGTGCAGCAACAGGAAAGGAAACAGAGGCAACTTGCATAAAAAGAAGGCGAAGAGATAGTGTAGTTCATCGTCCAGGGCAGGTGAACATTCTTGGTAACGTGTCAATTGATCAGATTTGACTAGGAGATTGCGCAGAAACCCCTGGAAGAGGCATAAAAAGTGGAACTAATCATGGCACAAATACCTACAAAGGCCTTATACGAGCTACATGCTAGTGTCATGCAAGAAGTGCAGTCCAGGGCCCGCTTGGATGAAACAAATTTAGAGGTGGGAAGAGGGGTCACAAAGATGCTTCAAATAACATGCGACGAGTTGACCGTAGAGAAGGAGGAAGAGAAAGAACACACAGAAATATTGGAACAGGGATTGAAAGCGATGTACAATCGCATCCCAAACAATGCCCAAGTAACGAAGAGAAGCACAAAGGAGAAGATCAACCTCATTGCACAAACCATTGATCAATACATATAAGAGATTGAGGAGATGAAGGAAAGGCTTAATCCCACGACTCCTCTCGAGGTCCGAGAGCTGAGGAAACAAGAAGTTGCACTTCAAATATTGGAGATGGAAAACCAAGAAAAGGAAATAGAATAAAAGTTTGTCAAAGTCGTGCAGTTATGGACAACGTTGGAAGAGGATGAGAAGGTGCAATAGTGGGACTAGGAAGAGGAAAGCTTCAACACAGCTATACAAGATCTCAAACAAAGGTATAAAGTGATGAGCATCATAGAGCGCTTGAAGGGAACTTAGGACATGAAGAAGTTGCAGACATATTTGAAAGAAACACAGATGCAGAAGCAAGAGAGACAAGTGGAACTAGAACCCTTCCAAGAACAAGCAACACAAATGATCACACAGTTGGAGGAAGAGATGACAAGTAGAGCACAAGAACAAGAAGATAGCGTAACATTAATGCATGAGGAAATAACAACGCAGACAGTAGACACACTGACAAACAAAGCCACATAGATGAGAGAGAAAGGAAAGGAACTAGCAGAAAAATTCTGTATCTTGGAAAGGGCAGTGTAGGGAGTGTGCACTACCTAAGTAGCTTAGGATGAGCCACATGTTAGTGTTGGGGGCCTATTGGGTGTAGGCCTGTTTTGAGGAAATGTATAATTTTGGTAAGGAAAGGCCTAATTTTGGAGAATAACAATTGGCAGGAAAAGCAACATGTGCGAGGAAAAGTAGCATGCAAAGGAGGAAAGCATGAAAGGTGGACAGGTAGGAAAACCTAACCATGTTAGGGTTTGGGTTTTGGTAAATATTGTAACATATAGAATCATGTAAAGTAGAATAAATAAGAACCTAGAAGGTCTAGGTCAGGGTTCGGGGAGTGTACTAGCCGGGTTTTGCTCGAATACTAGTTCAATCATGGTTTTGATATTGTTGTAAGCTGTTGAGCTGTAGAAGATTCAAGTAGGTCATATTTTGAGGGTTAGATCACAGGCTGAGGATCCTGGTGTGATCTAGTCCACCTCATAGAAGGTCATAAACCCATTTATGATTGTAAGGATAAATATGTAATGTGCGTAGCGCTATACTTTTTAGTAGACGTAATAAAAGAGAAGATAAACCATATCTTTGTGGATGTATCCCACGAGGGGGTGAACCATGGTAAAACATATGTTATGCGTGTTGTTTAGTGCATGTTTACTTTCTGTAAGTGATTGATCTTATCTACCTTTTGTGAATGAGTGATTTATGAATGAATGGTTAAGTTAGATCTATTAGAATTCATGCATGGGCTTAACAGATGAATGAATCCTAGGAATAATAGAAGGAATAATCAGATTAAGGCCTAAAGAATGTCAAATACAATCTCATATCTCCACTCATTCCTAGACTCCAAGCACCTGAGAATTGCAGTCACTGATAGAACTATCTCAGGTGAGACTGCACAGTGCACTCTGTGCACTGTGTTTCCTTCTAGTCTACCAGGAGGGCCGATAGTTTTAAAGGGTTTTGTTGGAAACCTATTCAGATCTGAACCTGGGTCAACCCAAGAAGTAGAGAAGAAAGAAGACAACCAACAATCCCTCTACCTCATCAATTTCCTCTGGTGTATCATGGCCAATACTTATCAAGGTTGTTCCTCTCTCTCAGTCAACAATTATGATGTTTATATTAAATCAAATCACAATTACATGCCTCATATTGTTAACATATGAAGTTTGTGCATTATTACAATCTTGGGAGAAAAGAGGGTGTTACAATATTATACTCTATAAATACGATCCAATTCCTTGCATTATGTATGTTATTTTGTTGCATAATATCAAATCCTTTGAGGTTTATTTCCCTCTATCAAAATTTTAGTTACTCAATGAGTATCTAAGTAAGGGGATGGATCAAACTCTATGGGTTAGCTTGAGTGGTTGAGTGTTGTGATATTCATGTAGGAGGTCTTAGGGTTGATCTACCGAATTGAATACCTTTGTTTCATGCCTCACTTGATGTACATATCAGGTCAAACATCCTAATAAATGCATATGGGTTTACAATGAGTACCATTTTCAAAATGCGGGGAAGTGTTTGGGGGATTCCCTATGAGGATTTCCTTGGGAAAATAAAAGTAAGTGTTATGTACCTCAGATCTGAAAATTATTTCACATGAAAGATATCTAAGAATAATATTAAAAAACTTATTTTACTTGATTATATCAAAGTTCCCTTAAGGTAGAGAAATGTCATACAATGATGCTTTTATGGAAGGGATCCACTCTTGTTCACTTGCCTCTTAAGGTAGGGTCACCTCTCAATGAGATAATCTATAATAAAATATATTCCAATACACTCTCCATTAGGAGGACTACATCCATGTTTATAGCTAAGTAGAAAACCCTAACATAACTCCATGCTAACCACCTAGTGGACCTTCTTTAATGAGGCCACATTACATTATTAATGGGGCTTCACCTTGTTGACCAATATCTTATCATGTTCATTCATAAAGGGGGTTTTAAAATTGTGAAAATCAGGGTCAATATATTGTAGGTATTGAGGGGGCATGTGGGGTATGGGTGAATTTACAAGTATTAGTGGGTATAAAAAGTAGCATCTGGTAAAAAAAGGTTTTTTTAATTAGATATATGTATTGGGAGGGGGGGTTCAAAAAAAGGATTTTGGGATATATTTTCAATATCTAGTGGAATTAGGGGTATTCTTTAATATCCCATGATTGCACGCGTTATGTCATAGGTTCACTAAGTAGATACCATGTTACATTTTTCCATACTAACTACCATAGTGGGCCTTATTTAACAATAACAAACATGGTAGACCTAATCGACCTTATATTGAATGATCTCCACTAGTGTTACTCTAATGGACCCTTTAGCCCCCCATTACACCCCTAAATAGGATCAAAAGACTCCATCCCCCTTAGAAAATCATTTTCCTCAATGCTTGTAGGTAAGAGGTACACCAATAAACTAGTGTCCCATGTACATGGGCCAAATACAACAATGAAGTAATACATATAACCAGGTTCCCATGTATAAGGGCTAGCCACAACACTAAAATAGTCTATGGAGTTCATCCATAAACGTTGGTCCCATGTCTAAGTGCTCATGCTAACTCCCAACAATTGATACCTCAACTTGAAAAATGATGAAGTACTATACTCCAAAGGCCCAAAATGGTCATATGGATCCAAACAAATAGAATACACATTGTCCAAAATATCATGCACATTGTTATAAAAGGTTGGTTCTAGATTTGGAGGGAACACTACCACTGTAGAATAGGAAAGCTAATCATTGGTAGTCATAACTAGCTCTCAATAGCCCTCAATGATGTTCTCTACATAAGGTGGAGTAGAGTGATCAAATAGAAGTTGAAAGTAGTTTTCTTTCCAAAAATGTCAATTATCCATGTACCAGTGATCATAGTCATCCTCTAAATCCTACTAGGCATATATTTCTTGGTTATACTCTTCACTGATGAAAGGATAAGTTGCTTTAAGGAGTCTAATCTCTCTTATTTTTTGCAATTTTTCCTATGCCTTATACAAGTGTGCTTGTATGTGTGTATTGTCCCCTTCCATTTGATTATGATGAGAGGATGACTTAGTAGCCTATATAACTCCTGTAGGATATACTCAATAAAGAAAAGGGGAGCTAGGAGGTTTATTTGATGTTACTTAGCTAGGGGATGTTGTATTTCTAAAGTGACATTTAATAAAAGAGTAATAAAGTAACTTTTATATTAATAGTTACTTAAACATTAGTAAAAGTAAATATTAATCTTTTGAAAATTAAAAGGGGAATAAGGGTCATGTGGATTAAGTCAAAGAGAAAGATCTAGAAGGGGAATTGAAGAAGAATACAAGGAGGGGTAACACTCCATTTTCCTCATTATCTTTTTGATTGATCTATTGTTTAGAGTGCTCTTGTGAGCCACATATTTTGTTGGAGTTTTAGAAAAACCCTTCCATTTTGGTTTGGTTTTGGTGGTGCAATATCCACCCTAGATAGTCAAGGAGGAGGATCCACCATGGATCTTTATTGGAGCTTCATTTCATGTTTCTACTACAACTTGGAGGAGTAGAAATTTTCTTGGGAGGACCATGGGGTTCCTAGAAATGGATGATTTCATCTTTGCAGGATCTTGGGTTCTAGAAGAGGTCGCAAGTTTTCTTTTTCAGGCCATGGGGGTTTTCTGGAGCAGGCCAAGAGGGTTTGAGAGGTTAGTGGCAGTTAGGAAGGTTGTTGGGGTATTCTTGAGGGAGTCACACCAGGAGGAGCCATAAAGGCATTTTGAGGGGTTTGAGCCCTTTCGTTTGGTAGGGTCATGTGGCTAGGAGGAGCTGTGAGTCACTTGGAGGGGATGAGTTATCTTGGCGGGGTTTTTATGTAGAGGGTTCATATACTAGAGGAGGTTGTGTAATTATTTCCATGTTTTTGGCTTACTTATTGTGTGTTTTTGTTGATGTATTTTAGTTGCCATAATAGCAAATAGAAGATTTGTATTGTTGTGATTGGGTTCCATCCATAATAAAAATTCCCATGGTGTCTTTTCTATTTTGTGAGCACTTGGAATACATGCAATATGTTTGACTAAAGTTGTTAGTATAATGAACGCAAATTGTTTGTAAAAAATATTCAAATAAGTTATAACATGAAAATATATGTAATGAAAATTGTTTGACAAAATCACAAAACCAAAGATAACATAAGTTGCATAACAAAGACTAATATTCCATCCTAGTATACTTGGGATATCACATTGGTATCAGAGTTGGTGATCTTTCCAGCTCGTGATTACATGAGGTATTGATGTCTAAAGGAAAATAAAATATCACTTACAGAAGAAATAGAGGGCATGGAGGACAACCCTTCCTGGGATCATAGTCATCAGAGGAAGGGGAAGCCATGGGAGACAACCAAGACCCTTCGGAGGATAGTGTGCTTAGAATACTGAGAGACTTTGTCAAGGGAAAAAATGAGATGGCCCAGAGGCAAAAAGAGATGGTTAGGTACTAGAAACAGACCCTTAAGGTGCTCATGTAGTTAGTGGGCCAAAAAGGGAACCAATTTGATGTAGGACAGGTCATACCCAAAGGATTACATAGAGGTAGAGTGTCTCATAGATAGGGAGTAAGAGGATGCCTAGGTCATTATTGCCACAATTCCTTGGGGAGAAACCTATAGGAGAACATGGGCATCAGGGTTAGGATGATGATTTTACCACCTACTTTAGGGATTATTAGGCATTAGGGGAAGAAATCCAGGTAGCCATGTCTTACCAAGAGTACTGTAACATCAAGTACATGAACATGCCTAAGGAATAGAGCATAACAATATAGAATCAACATAACGTTGATCTTATGCGTAAGGTGGGGAAGTTTTCTACCCCATATTTTGATGGAGCTTCTAGGACTACAACCAGGGCTTGGGTACAGAAGTTGGACACTTACTTTCAACTTAACATGATGACATAGATAGAGGCAATTAAAGTTTCCACCCTACACTTGTATAGAGAAACTCATGAGTGGTGGTATGATGGGTTATTGACCTTAGGGCATGCAAACATTGCATCATATTTGGGCTTCACCTAGAGGTTTATGGACAGGTTCAATAAGAAGTATCCCAATATCCAGTTCGGGGAGTTGGCACAATTGAGAAAAATAGGTACACTAGAGGCATACATCACATATTTCTAGAGGATGGAAGTTATGGTGATAGACATTTTTGAGAAAAGGTTGGTGATGCTATTAATGGAGGGTTTAGATGAGCCCTTGAGATGGTGGGTAAAATATTCCAGGCTAGCTACACTACAAGAAACCATGATGAAGACATAGGACATGGAAGATTCAGCTCCAAAGAAGGTACCACTGAAACCCTTTATTCCATAGAAGAAGAAAGAGACGAAGCCTATCAAAAATCCATGGACAGGGAAGGACTGGATAAATGAGGAGACTTGGAAGGATATGAGGAGGAAGAAAATTTTATTTAGCTGCAAAGAACATTGGGATCTAGGTCATCGATGCATGGGAAAAGGAAAAGTACATTACATAGAGGTGTTTTTTGATGTGGAGGATGATGTTGATGGTGAGACAAGTCATGCATAGAGAAATGAGGTAATGGATCCACCACACCTTGATATTGCAGAGGAGACACACCTACATGGGGGTGTTAAGGGAGTGACCATTTCCACACTTTAAGGAGTCCCTAAGTGTTATACTTTCAATATCAGAGGCATTTTGCAGGGATAGAGAGTTACAATACTGATCGATGGTGGGTCCACCCACAACTTCATTGATGCAGGGCTTGTCACTAGGAGATGCATTCCTACAGAGGAATTTGAGGGGTTCAACGTGGTGGTAGAAGATGGGTACAACATCTCTTATAATCATAGGTTAAAAGGATTCGATGTGACATTGGGAAACTATACGTTGAACGATGATTTCTATATAGTGGATTTGGAAGACACTCATGTGTTTTTGGGAATCTAGTGGCTGCACTCACTTGGATATTTCACCATGAATATCAAGACATGAAGATGGAGTTCAGGGATATAGGGGTTTGATTAATTAATAAGAGGTATGTGAACAAGATCTCCCAAGATCATATAAAAAAATGCATGGAGGGTGTCTTTATACATGGAGATGTGGCTTGCGCAACAGAGTGTTTGATCACCACAAAGACACCATCATAGGACCTCCAACACTAAAATGTGGACATACATGCACTTATTGGAAAGTATGACAAAGTGTTCAGGCCATTACCAATAGGGAGACCACCTAACAGGATATTTGAGCATGTCATTGAGTTACAGGAGGGGGAAAATCCTATCATCACCACACCATACAAGTATTCGAAGACGTTTAAGGATGAGATAGAGAAGGCCATACATGAATTGTTGTATATGGAGCACATCAGGCCTAGATCTAGTCCCTTCGCTTCTTTAATGGTACTGGTGAAGAATAAAGATGACATGATGAGGATGTGCATTGACTACAAGTCATTGAAAAAGAAGTCAATCAAGAACCGTTACCTGATACCCATGATTAATGAGTTTATAGATGAGTTGCATGGGGCAGTGTAATTCTCAAATATTGATCTCCGATCAGGGTACCATCAGATCCGATTTAGAGAGGAGGACATCCACAAAACAATATTCAAATGTCACTACAGGCACTATGAGTTTCTAGTGATGCCCTTTGGGTTAATTAACTCACCAACCACCTTCTAGTCTTGTATGAAGCATTTATTCAACAAGAATTTGAGGAATTCGTTACTGATATTATTTGATGACATATTGATCTATAGAAAGACCTGGGAGGAGCATCTGAGGCATGTCAATGAGATTATGAGCAACATGGAGGAGAAATCATTGTTTTCCAAGGAGGCAAAGTGCAAATTTGGGATGACAGAGATTCTCTATCTGGGACATGTGATTTGACTTAAGGGAGTACATGAGCACTACGAGAAGGTCTAGGCAATCTTAGATTGGTCCACACCCAGATCAGTTACAGAGTTGTGAGGGTTATTCGAGTTGTGAAACTACTAAAGGTGATTTGTGAAAGGATTTTCACAACTTGGTGAGCCATTGATGGATATCACCAAGAAGAGTGCATTCATATGGCCAGAGGAGGTGCATGAAACATTTTACAGGATGAAGAAGGTGATGAGTACTTTCTAAGTGTTAGTGCTTCCAAACTTCTCTCATTCAATTGTGTTTGAGTGTGATGCATCCAGAGAGGGGATAAGAGCGATGTTGATGTAGAATAAACATCCCATATTTTTCAAGAGTAGGAAGCTGAGGGATCTAGAGAGGCTCCACCCCATTTATGATAAGGAGATGTTGGTCATCATGCATGCATTGGCCAAGTTTAGACAATACCTGGTTGGAGAACACTTTGTGGTGAGGACTGAACACAACAACCTAAGATATTTATTGGATAAAAATGACCTGAGTGAGAGATAGAAGAAATGGGTAACTAATATACATGTGTATGAATTTTAAATTAAGTATGTGAAGGGAAAGAAGAATGTGGTTGTTGACGCCCTTTCCAAGAGACATGTAGCCTTTTCCATGATAAAGATCTCAACAGAGTGGAAGTCCATTCTCTAGGTGGATTACTCCAAGAATACATTTGCTTGTGAGCTTGTGGAGGGCATCATTCAGATGACAAGTACATAGTAGTGGATACCATCATCTACTACAAGGAGAGGATCTAACTTTATCCCTGAGTCCACACTCAAGGATAAGATCCTGAGAGCAGTACATGACGCACCATTGGACAGACACCTAGGATATCTGAAGAATTACATACAGGTGAGGAAGAGATTCTCTTGGAAGGGTCTTGTTATCCCCAAATACTAGGGATAACTAAGGAGATGATGTCTCGAGGCTCTTAGGTTGCAAACATGGAGTACCGAGAGACAACTTGACCAACAATATCCACTTGCGCAAAGAGATACCTACCTCACCACCACAGTTCCAGGTTCATCACGATGGTATCCACCACATTAGCTAGCTTCAAAAAGACATTGGGTCTTGCTCTGTTGGCTCTCGACCATGTTTTGAGGAAACCTTGGTCAGGTTTGGACCACTTTTGTACTTCGACACATTGTTCAAAGAAGGAGTGCCCAGGCGGAGCTGAGATCATGGATCTCAGTTATTTTGCGGGTTTTGTAAGGGGTTATTTAGGGTTTTTATAATGGGTTATGGGATGCCAACCCATGGGATTTACCCATGATTAGGAATTATTGTAAGGGATTGTAAAAGTATAAATAAGTAAGAATGTATAAGCTTTTGGAGTAGTTTTTTTGAAGCTAAGTGCAAGTATGTTGAACGTCTTTATGCCAAGGAATGTATGTGAGTAAGGATCTGTGATTGATAGAGAATTGGCTCTGTGCCTTGACTTAGTTTTGTGTTACAAATTATTTTCATCATCCCTATGACCGTTAATGATGTAAACCTATATGTTTCCTTCATAGGGGTCAGTGGCCTGAGTTCGTGAAGAGAGAAGGGAGAAGAACTTTTCCTGAGAAAAGAAGTTGCATTTTCCCTTGTAAAATCCCTGTAAAAAAGGAAGTTCGCGGGTTGCTATATAGGCAAGGTGCGAGAATGCCTGATTCTCGCAGGTTGCACCATAGCTGGGTTGCGAGAGGTTCGCAGGTTGCACTATAGGCAAGGTGCGAGAATGCTTACACGTGGGAAACACAAGCATTTTCTTGAATATTCTAGAAGGAGAAACTTCCATGGTGAGGTGGCATCCAAATGGTTTGGATCTTACTCGCTTTCATGATTTGGTGGGATCATCCTAACCTCCTCACCTTATCCTCTTCATCTTATAAAAGGAGAGGAGCTCTCATGGAGAAAGTTAGCTTTGGTTAGCTTTTGAGCTTTTGGGATTAGCTTGGATCTTTTGGGATTGGCTAAGTTGGATTTGGCTTGGAATTTTAGCTTGGAGTGGTTTTGAGTTTTGCCTTTGTCAAGAT
>SNQJ01S0249475.1:12941-24843 GCA_010110895.2 Picea sitchensis | reverse complement strand
TTCCCAAAGTGTGCGTCTGTGGGCAGGAAAATTCGTGCACTTCCTGTCACGCGTCAGGGGAGAAATGTTTGAGTGAAATACTCCTCCTCCAGCTCTAAATTTTGCCTTTAGTAGGTTGGGCTAGGCTAGTTTTGGTACCATCAAGACAAATTGATTAAAAAGAAGTGCTCTCTAAGCTCAAATAGGGTGGAATTTGATACCTAATCCCCAGTATGGTCGCCCAATTTGTTGTATTGGTTTTGTCACTTGGGTCAGAAAAACAACAATAGTTGCATGTCTAGATGAGCTTGCTAGACAAGACAGAATTTTGTGAGTGGATTAAACAAGCCAAACACATGTATACACAAAGAAATAAACTAAAACAACTAAGAAATAAAAGTTAGAAAGCATGAGAAACTTAGAACCATAAAAATCAACCAATGACCAACATAATGCTACGAATGGATCAACAGATTAGTGGGCAAAACACTGTAGAGAAAAATGAGGACTTACGAGTCCCCTCTTCCTCCTTGGGAGGGATCTTGATTTCCCTAATGGAGAGCTCTTATTACAATGGAAGAAAATGGAAAATGGTGAAGAAAAACAATGCCTATTCCCTCAAGAGGTGAGTGCAATGGCCTAGTGCAATGATGCTTGAAGGCTCCAAAGAGAAAAGAGGATTCTCAAGGGAGAATTCTTGCAGTATAACAATATTATGAAGATCTTGGTTTCTTAGTGAAGCCATGGCTCTTATTTATAGCATTTCTTCAAGGAAAAATGTAATTAGTTCTTGGTGTGAACAAGGGGCCTTTTAGGGCACCCTCTAGTCCTTGACCAGCCCCCCATTCGGATTTCCCTCAGATATGAAGGTCAAATCGTGTTGGTAGATGGTCCATAAGTGGTTGAGGGGATGAAAAGATGCATAAATGTGTCTTTCATAGTCTTGGGAGAATTGTGTTCTATGAGGGATTTGCTGGCCCACACACACTATGCACTATGCGCACGCTTCCTTTGGTGAATTTGCGCATGTCAATTTTTTACCCAATTGTATATTTTTTTTCCTTTTGAATGCATTTTAGTGCTACAGGTGAACTAATTTTTGTTGGCATTGTTGTATTTTTGTAACCATTTGTGTGCAATGTTGCAGACGATATTTCAATGATAACAATAGGCTATAAAATTAATTAAATTTCAAAGGAAAATAACACTTTGAAATTCTTCATCCAAAAGATAATAATAAAAATAATAAAACTTTAAGATGATAAATAAACATTTAATAGCCTTTCAAATTATATAGCTCAAATAAAATATGACATATGAATCATGTATGAAAACAATGTAACCAAGACCATTTGAGAGAAAATATGAGTATCATTAATGAACTTAAAACAATGATCAAGTTCATCATCATAACAATCATAAGAAAAATGACGAAATCAACCTATAATCGAGTTTGTGAAATGTATGATTTCGAACTCAGCTTTTGAATTTCATGTTGGAATTCATGAAATCCAAGAGAGAATAAAAAGAACAATCAATATAACAAGGAATTAAAATATGTGATCACTCTTAATCCCAATCATTCTCAAACAAATCAATGTGCATACAAGATCATTACTAAAAATGTATTTACAAAGAAAATTGAAGTAAACTAAAATAATTTTCAAAAATAAATGGGTCCAAATTTTCTAACTAACCATTAAACACAGATTTGGGAGGTTTGTTGTCTTCCACAACAATTGGTTACACATGGGAAGGAAGAAATTATCTATGATTATGATAATAGGACTATATTTACCAAAGAACGAAATGAAATCTTTCCAATATTTCTCGCGCACTACACCAATTCTAAGGGTCCCACATAAAACAAAATCTAAGTAAAATAATCTTTTAGATGAACGTACTTGTATTCCTAATTCCAAAACAGTGAATCCAAAAATAGGGAATTTTCATTAACTTTTAATTGCATCTCTAATATTGGACAGTAAAAATAACTAGGAGGATTTAAGTATTGGTACACATCTATTTAAAAATTACCTCTTTACCCAACATTTCCTCACTTCCAGCAGACCTGTTCAATACCCCGACGAAGTTGTCTTAGTACCATGTGTGAATTTACCCATTGTCAACAAGCATGTTCAGTATCCCGGCAAGTTTACACACACTTCCCACACATACGTGCTTTGAACTCTCTTATGCCACTATCTTGATAAATATATTTGGAGAATTGTTTTTTTGCAATTGGGTGAAGAGAGCGGGGTGGTACAAGAGGATTATTTACTTATAAGGACTAGATGCAATACCAATTAAGTTTGAACTCACTATTTTCTCTTTATCTACCAAAGTAGAGGATTTTAATTGTGGAGGGAATGGGAGGGATTCAAAGTATAGAATGTTGACAATTTTTTATTTTTTAAAGATAAGCTTATAATACTTGAAACATAAACCAATGTTCCCCAAGGATAACAGTAAATGTACAAGAAAAGTGAATACTTAGTATGTATGACCTTAAGATAAATAAAATCCTATTAAAATGATAGAGTAAATATTTTCTCCATGTGGATAAATTAATGTTGCATAGGAAAGATTACAGCATAAAAATTATGGGAAGAAAAAAAACAAAACAAACAAAATCACTTGATAAATAAAATGCCAAACTAAGAGAAAAAATGCAAATCTTAAGGAAAAGATAAATAAAAAGCCAAATTTGAAAATAAACTTCAACAAGAAAACTTATGAAAGTAAATCTCAAGACAAAAGAGAAAATGAGAAAAACATGTTTGTCTGACTTAAGTTGAGATCTTAACAAGTTTTGCCTTGTAAAATTGAAGTTAATTAGACTTTTATTCAAATCAAAATACAAAATCTAAGTAACAAATATGATTAAAAAATTAATTTAATCAAAATGAATGAAAGCAACCTAAAGGTTAAGAGACTCCCTGATTTATCTTGTTTGCAAATTGATCAACATCATCGCTACTTTTCCTAACCCAAAAACAGGTGAAAAAAGGAGAGTGAATTCAAAGCAAGCAGGGGTGTTAGATTTCCTGAAAATTTATGAAGACCTACAAAAACAGAGATTAAATCAACAAATACTAAAGTAAGACTGAAACTAAAACATAAAAGAAATAGAACGGGATGAGAATAAGCGTATGAGACTTATCTTGAAGGAATAACCTCTTCTTCTGATAAAAATAAAAGCATGAAGAAGCTGCAGATTTAATGAAGTTCATGCACTCCTAGGATGCCATTTTATTGAATCTAAAATTAAATTAAAGCAAACCTAAGCTAAACTAGACCTACTCCTACTATAATTTTAGGAGGTAAATATAACTAAGTATAGTCATATTTCCAGTAAAGCTATTCAAACTCTTTTAAACATGTACATATGTATATGTCAAACATTAGTAATAATAATAAAAATAAATTTGTTACTAATTTAAAATAAAAGTTAAATCTATTATATATATCTATTTTAAATATGTTTGATAAAAGAAAATTATCATCTACATGGAATCTTGCTAAAAATGAATTTTCCAAGCCACATTTCAATCACGTCACAAAAATCATTATGTAAGTGTTGAAATGAAATCATGGTTGAAATAGCACATTGCTGAGCAATATCAAGAATTTCTTCCTGTAGGGACAAGTTAGTAGTCTGTCCAATAAAAAAAAGCATTAGAAATTTTCTGCGTGACTGAATTTTCCAAACACTTTTTAAATGGATCATTAAAATGAGATTGGAAATCAAATGAATTTTTTTATGATATTTTCAAATATGTTGGATAGCTGGCCAAATTTGAATGCTACACTTTCAAGTGTTGAAGTTCATGGAAGACTTATTTCAAAAGATAGAATAGGCTGATATGTCATGAACATCAATTGAAATTGAAAAGTTTGAAGTTCTTGATGCTCATAATTTAAGCTTTGAAACTTATTTACATGTTTCACTTCCACTACACTTGACAAGTATTTAATGTTTGAGCGTTCAAGATGCCAACATAAAATATCAAAAGATTGAAAAAAACTGAAATCTGAAATCAACCAGAATAAATGAAAAATGCCATTTCAAATTACATGCTTATTTACACTTTTGTTACAAATAATTTGAAAAAAAATCCTTCTCAGAAGTTTTAACCGGGATGATGCAATTAGAATTATTATAGGCTTCTGCTTCTGGAAGTGAAATAGGTTTTTAGGTTTGAATAGCTGCAAAATCATGAATAGAAATGGTTTTCTCCTCTTGAAAATTGTAGCCATTATGATGTTTTAGGTATTCAGGATGAAAATCTATTTTAAGGATATTAGTATGAGGATGGATTCCATTTTGAATTGTAAATTGTTCATGATTATTAAGAAAATGAGGATTTAATAATGAACAAAATGAATCAATATCCTCAATGTCAATATAATCATCATAAATGACTTATGTATTTTCCTCCTTTTCAAAAAGTAAATTAGAACCAGCATGAGAATTTTCAGATTTATTGAAGATGTGATCAATTAGCAATTCATTATCCTGATCAGAACTAATCACCAATTCGTTATTTGTTAAATTTATTGCAACTCCTTTATTTTCTAATATTGCATTTGTATGAGAAAGAATTGTTAAATGATTAAAAAATGAATCCAAGCCAGCAAAGAGATTGGGATACAAAGAAAAATGGAGAATGTTTCCCTTTTAGAATAGCCATTATAAAATAATTCTTGATTTTCCAATTCTGTCATTAAKTCATTACTTTCTTCAAAACTTGAYMTAGATTTTTTAGGATTTAAAATGATCTCTGGAATGTCAGGAATTTGACTTACTGCATATTCCTGAGAATAGATATTGAAAACATTTGAATCATATGACTGAAAATCAAGGACAGGATTAGAAAATTCTAAAAAAATTGTTGTAGGAAGAACATTAAAAGAATCATTTTCTCTTTATGATTTGCTTGTTGTTTGTTTCCATTTTTAATGACCATTTCTTCATCAACAATGAATTTGTTTAAAAGAGTATCGTCTTCCGGATCTTGGCAATTATTTGAATATATTTGTTTAATATATTCAAACCATTCCACTGAACTCGGTATTTTATGGTCTATCTTTGGATTTAAATTTTAGACAAATTAACTTGAATCTAATTATGAAATATATTGTAGACTCATTTTCAAACTTACGCAAGTGTTCAGGTTCGTCACATACCTATTCATAATCATACTCCTCGTATGTGTGAAGGAACTTTGTAATCAGTTCATCCCAACTGTGAATAGAGGCAACTGGTAGGGATATGCTGTATTCTTCTTGGCCTATGAAATTTAGAGTAAATATCCTGCATAGAATGCCTTCATCAATATCGGAAAAAGAAGAATTTGCAAAATTTTGAATAAATTGCAAAACATGATCATATGTAGAAATTTTGCTCTTATCATTGAATTTTACCTTGGACAAGTACTTTACTACCTTTGTTGGCTTGATGCCGGATGTTAGACTAGAGATACAACTCCAAACAAGAAGTTTAGAAGAAGCCATTGAATAAAAAAATAAAAGAATCAAAGCCAACGGCTCAAAAATGATGGCCACTTGTCAAGCCCTCCTTCTAGCGCCAAAAATGTTGATGGTCAGAAATGACCATGTTCAACATTATAGGGAGATCACCCAGTCAGGGTCCCAATTAGACCCTTATCCTTTTGGGATGGTGATTTTTACTGGTTCAATGGGTCTCCAGTTACCCTTGTTCTAAGATTTAGCCTACGGTTGATATAAACTAAGTTAATCTATGTATGTATATTTGTCTATGTCTGAGATCTTCTATCTATTGATGTGTATTGATACTTGTTGACTAAGTTAATCTATGTATGTATATTTGTCTATGTCTGAGATCTTCTATCTATTGATGTGTATTGATACTTGTTGTTATCAGTTGACAGAAAAGAAGGAATTACCTTATCGTAGTTACTTGAAGAAGGAAATCCTTTACATTGGTTGAAATAAGGGCTCAGCTAAGCCACATTGGATTTTCTCCTGTCTTTATGAACTTAAATGCAAATGCAGTTTTAATCTAGGATGCAAGAAACAAAGAGAAATTTAATCTATCCTATCTTAACCAGGGGAAGGATGAGACTTACTCCCAATCAAGAGAAAAACATATTATAAGGGGAAAGGACTGAGATCAAATCTAAGGTTAAGATATGCTTGCAAATCATAGAACTAGTTCATATGATTTGCAGGTTGTTTAACCAAATATGAGATAGAATAACATTAATAAACAGTTATTAAAAACTTCATAGCATTTAGTTAAATTCAACTATTAATAAATGAATTTGATGTTATATGTGTTGTCACATTAAAAAAATAGTTCTTATAACATAATAGCAGTTTGTACAAGACATGATTATGATTTACTAATAATCAATTAACAACAAATCCAAACAAATCTCTTCAAATCCATCGTTCAAATATGATTCAGATTTTGTTAGGTCCTACAAACATAGCTTTACAAAATTCTGAAATAAAATAAAATAACTGAAGTCAACAACAATGATGACATCAATTATTGATACACTAAATCATAACAGAGTTGAAATTGAATTTATATAAATGAAATCAGAATAAGCCTGCAAATTGTACAATAGTGTATAAAATGAAGACTTGTTATTAGTTCCAAATAACTTTGTTATTACACGGTCCTCAGAAATCCTACAGAAAGAAAATCACTCTAAGACAATAGTGTCATCAAGCTTTTCTGACTACTTAAAATAAGGAATTGGATATTATAAAAAAGTCTTAATTCCCAAACCATATTTGAATTACAACAAAAAGTATAAAAATAGGAATAGACTATCTTTAAATAACTGTCTAATTTTCTCCATAAGCCTATCCTTGAAACTTGAAAATATGAGTTGTCAACAATATTTAATCCATCTCACAAGAAATACACATTTCCAAACAAATAAAACAAATTGATAGTAAATATAATAAATAACAAACAAAATAATATTAGAGCGGCTACAAAATTGATCTAGATTTTATGAGCAGAACAAAATGAATACAGATTATTAAAAGATGCTTAACACAGAATAACATAGATACAATAAATCTGGTTTTCTATTCAATAAGGAAATAAACTGAAACTATAAAATGCAGCGGAAAACAAGCTTGTTGGAATGGTGACGGCTTATCTCTGAGAAGAGATGTGACGATTGCGCTCATTCGCAAGAAGATGATTACAATGAGGCTCTGAATGACTTTTTACAATAAACAGGAATGTCAAAAACCATAGACATCCAAAAACCTAACCCTAGGAGATGAAGTGTCAAAAGTCATGTGAGCCTCATTTGGGTAAGTTAGTACATCAACTTCCCGGGGTCGTAACTTTTGCATACGATCTTCATTTTAAGTGCACGATATCCTGTTGGAAAGGTATCGTTGATGAGATTCATTTTGGGGGCTCAATCAGATCCTTCGGCTATCATTACAAAGCTCGATCTCAAAAAACCTTCATTTAGGCCCTCAAAATGGCCCCGAAAGTTAAAAACTGTTAAAAATAGTAAATTGTCAATTGCAAGAAAATTGTTTTGAGGGAGTTGGAAAAGGTGGGTGGACACCAATACACCTGGATCAATCCTCCCTCCTTAGGAATAAATGGTCTCCATTGCATTGATTTTCCCCATCAGATGAGGAAAATTCTGTTGAATTTGGCCCTTGGTGAGCCACTTGCCTTGGTGCAGGAGCTACCCTGCTTTGACGACTCAATAAAGATGGATCCTTTGTTGTCGAGTGCCCTTGATCTATGTATCCACAATATGATCATTGGATGCCTGTCTTATGCATTCAGTTTTGAGCTCTGTTGGTGTCAATTGCTCTGCTATCTTTGAGGTGTCCAATAATGGTGGTAAATATGGTCGAAGGAGAGCCATGTTGAAGACTGGGTGCAGGCCAAGGAAAGGGGGAATATTGAGATCAAAATCATTGTCACCCACATCTTTGGTGATGGTGTGCGGACAATAATAGAGTGGGTGAAGCTTCCGATGGGGCCCTGTAAGGGGTTCTTTCTGCAAGTGCAACCAAACTTTATCTCCCACCTGAAACTTATGTGGCACCCGATGTTGATCATGGCATTGATTGTACTTGGTGTTATCACATATAGTTGTCAAGGGAAGCAAGTCGTCCAATTATGTGGTATGCATAGGAAGTGTTCGATCGCAGCATGCAGAGTAGCTTATTTCAGGCTTAAAATACAAACAGACAAGTTGAATTTTGTCTGCGGTGAAGATTCCAAGAGAATTCTAGATTAACGGCCCCCCAGTATTTAGGATTTCAAAATTGCACGAAGTATAGCATGAGAAAGGCCGAATCCTGAAGTCCCGAATTATATCTCGGTCATCGATTCGAAAAGGGAAGATCTGATCCATTGATCTGAAGATGGAATATTTGAGGCATTGATTGTAAATCCTCACCCAAGATCACAAGATCAACGACCACACTCCATTGCGGGGATGTGACGTGCTCGGGCGATAATTTTCTTGAGTGGTCCCACAACTGAAGTCATGGTTTTGAAAAAGTAAACGTGGCAAAAGGTGGTGGATTGCAGGCTCAAAAGAGGTGTGAACCCAAACCACCTTTGAGCAGCCCCGCAATCATGCATTTATATAGCGTCCTATCTGAGAGCAGCATTTGGCCACCCCCTAGGCATTAAGTCGTGTTTCAATCCCGATAAAAGTCAGTTTATGAAGTAAGGCGATAGTTGAGACTTCATCTCACCCCATAAATGGAAAGACAGAAAGGACTGGCAGAGGAGAACTTGTTTCTGATAGGGGAAGGCATGCACAGTCTGTCTAAGAAGACACAGGCTTATGGAATTGGACGAGAAGCTCGAGCACACCTCTGCTGGGTGAATTTTTGAGTATATGTATGTAGTTTTTATATTTTGTGAGGGTTGATGGTCAAGCTATGCTCCCACATTGTAAATCTTTTATAAAGCACGTTGGTTATATGGTTACGTAATTTGATCTAAGACTTTTGGTTTAATGACAGTCAACTTCATGTTTCCATTCTTTATTGCCTCTGATACTAAATGTTCATGATTGAAGGATTCACATGGATGTTTATAACTGAGTTGTAATGGATGTTATATTATAGCTCGGTTATACCATTTTTAGTCTCCTGAACTATGAATCTAAGAAGATCTTGTTTTCTGAGTTTTTCCTCCTTAGGTTGTTGGAAGACCTATTGTCCAGAGAAAACCTTTCATTTTATCCTACATTTCTTCCTCCTGCTCACCCTTACTACAACTTACTGACTAAAGTTGAATCGAGACCTCATTTGTCAGTGCATGCTAGTCCAGTTTTCCAAGTTAAAACGATATTATCCTAAGCCTGCGCCCATTCAACCCCCTTTATAATTGTTCATTGTGACACATAAACGGATGGGTACTGGTCTTACCTCTGCCACAATCTAGAGGTGACTTATGGTGCTAACATTTCTGGCATCGTTGTCGAGGACGAATTGAAGATTCTCCCTGGGTAGAATGACAATGAACTTTTGATTCTGAAGGTGCATCAGAAATCAGAACCTTTGAAGATTGCGCTTGCACCTGGCGACTCCATTGAGGTGACTCCACTGTCTCAAATCCATTGTTTCAGTGTGGTTGCTTCTGGCTACACCTGATAGCCCTTGGGAGAATACAATGATCAGATCTGGTCTTTGATGGTGAACAAAGACCAAACACACTCTTACTGCATATCTTTCACCCGGTGACTCCATGATTAAAGAATCGATTGGAGACTCCACTGGTTTGAAATGGACAAAATCCTGGCTCGAAGGTTTTCTCCTTTTGATTTTTCTGTTGTTTCTGGTTTTCCTAATGTTGTCCCTACTATGGATGAATGGGGTGATTATTTGCCCATATTTAGAGAGCATAAAGAGGACAACCCTCCTCAACATCTCTGTGAGTTTCATGAACTCATGCATCAGTGGGAGATACATCATGAGGATGTATTATTAAAAATGTTCATGTTCTCATTAGCAGGGGATGCTCGTGAATGGTATCATTCCTTTCCCCCTACTAGTATTTCCTCCCTAAGGGAATTTCATGCAGCATTCAATAGGCATTGTCAAAATTATTATTCCTCTGAGTTAATCTGTCATAACTATTGTGAGGAGTATAGAGATGATGTTCAGGACATATTTTGTTCTTGCGAAAGCTGTGAGGATGAGGGACATCCCCCAAAGGAGATGATGGAGCTGATACAATCACTTTCTACAAGTATAGAGGAATTAAAAGCATATTTTTCTCTCCGTTCTTACAAAGAAAATGCAGAGGATATTCCGGTCTTGGAAACAAATGTTCTTGGCATCCCTACTTATGATGAAGAAGAGATGTTGGATATTCACCAAGAACAAACAGCTTTTGATGGATATCCCAGTGAAGATGACGAAGAGAAAATCTCTTCCATGGTTCCTGTTTATAGTGATTGTGAAACTGATCCTAGGGAGATCCATGAAGGAGAAAAGGAGGAACCACATCTCTCGGCTATCTTGGCTCATAATTTTTCCCTTTCAACTTCTCAGCCATATCTGGTTATCCACATCCAGTGTTGGCTATAAACGAATGGGATGATTATCTTCCAAGATTCAGAGGAAGAAAGCATGGCCATCCCAGTGAGCGCTTATTAAAATTTCATGTATGCATGCTTGAACATGGCTTATTTCACGAGAATGTATGGATCAAGATGTTCAGTTTTTCTTTACAAGAAGATTCTCTTGGATGGTGTCTATCTCTCCCTGCTACTAGTATCCATTCTTTGAAGGATTTTCACGATGCTTTTAATTTGTATTACGGGAAGATTTACCCGACACATCTTATTTTTTATTACTATTGTAAGAGGTTTGCACTCCACATTCTGCAGACGATAGAGTGTTCCTCGTGTGATGAGTCCGGTGAAGATCTGATTGAGAGAGAAAGCAAGGATGAAAGTGAGTATTTTGCAAATACAGATGAAAAGTTTTCTCTCTCTATTTCCCAAGAATAAGTCCTTCCAGATATGATTGATGATGGCATAACTATGGATGCATTATTTTCCGCCCCTAGTACACTTGTTGTATTAGATTTAAAAGAAGAAATGGTTGAAGAAAAGAATCAAGATATTTCTCTTTTCTCTTTGCAATATAAAAGAGTTTTGCACTCATCTACCCCTGAAGAGTATTCAGAAGAAGAAAGCATAGGCTACCAAACTTCTTATGAAAGAGAAATCTCCTACCAAGAGAAGAACGATAGAGAGAAAGAGCCATCCTTGGATACACATGAAGAGATTTCTTGCTCTCAAATAATAGATGTTTTCAGAGCAGACAAAGAAGAAAAGGAGCAGCAGAAGGGGCAATTTATCTCCTACCCAAAGCCTATAAGTGAGTAGCCATTGTCTGAGGTCATCCAACCTACATCAAACTCTCATCCACCTGTGCCTACCAGATATATTCATCCATGTGTGAGAAGATGTGTGACAGAGCAGGCTACCTATTATAAATTTTATGGAGTTTTCCACTTGGCCCATGAGCCTATGAAGGAATACATGGAGTTGTATTTCCTTCATGTTTTGAAGTCGCTCAGCTTTATCCTAACCTCGGCATTAGGAGGAAAGTTGAAGGATGTAACCGCTCTACCGTCATGGTTGCATCATTTGTTACTAATCATAGACAGAGTGAAGGAGCTTCCAGTTAGGAAGTTACATGAATGGCTCTGGTGGAAGTTTTCTTTCACCTAGTACTATGTAAAAAATAAATTAGTATAGGAATGTACATAAATAAGATCCTTTGGATCCCATGTATTTTTCTTTCATTTTTAGGATAGTGTGCTTGTCAACCTTTAATCCTCAGTAGGATGTTTCTTGATCATGACTCCATAGCCCAATGCAGAAGGCGACTGGAACTACTTGTTCTT
>SNQJ01S0249475.1:1660-12931 GCA_010110895.2 Picea sitchensis | reverse complement strand
GTGATATAATCAAGGAATAATAAAATAAAGTAAAATTCACTTGGAGGGAAAAGGTCAACAACGACCTAGGGTTTCGGGAAGCTATAAAAGAAGGGTAAAGCAACCTAATTCATTATGCATTGTTATGGTTTAATGTTGAGAGCTTCCAGAGGAGGAGGAGAGCCGACTTGATTTTTTTGTGGATTTCTAGAGGAAACCACCACCCTTGATCGGTTTTGGTGTTGAGAGACACACCCTAGCCCATCGGAGATACCATCCAGGTATTTCATCGTGCATTTCAGGAGTATTCAGTGTGGAGGGCGCAACTTAGCCAAGGAGGGCGCAAGCTATTTAGGAGATTTAGAGATCTGCAGTAGATCGTGATCCCGATTGCAGATTCATTTCGACCCAGTAGAGATCCAACCAGGGCGCTTCTATTGATCCATTCACCATCAGATTCCGATGGTGGAATCTTGCAGAGCGACCCATACAACTATTTAGGGCGCAGTCATTCCGGGCAGACGTTTGGCCTTGCATGCAGGGGTTTCTTATCAGATCCGTCCAAACCCTTCCAACCCATTTCCTTATTGGACGAGATGATCGGTTTGAGCTACATAGCGGCAGATTCCGGCGGTGGAATCCATTGGGGCACATTCAGTGCCCAACGAGGGGCACAAACCCCCCAGGGGTTCAGATCTAGTGCCGTAGAGGTCTGTTCTGAGTTCCGTCAGACATTATTTCCAGTGCAAAGATTAGGGCGCATTGATTGGAGCAGTTTCGGGTTCATTCTGACTGTGGAGTTTTGAGATCGAGTTTTCCAGTTGATAGCGGTCACCGTTCTCATCTGGGATCATTCATTTTGGTCTTTCTATCCGTGCATGCGGCAGATCGGCTGTTTTCTTACGGTCACGGGTATTTCTTTGTTATTTTATTGTATTCCAGTACAGATCCATCAGATCTGACTTTTGTTTAGTCTCTATATTTCAGTAAGCGATTTGTATTCCCATGCATGCACTATTATTATTCATAATATTGAGCAGTTGACATTCTATGCTATTGCATGCGTCATTTTATGATTGTTAAACCTTTATTATGCAACATGCAACTATAATAACCTACATGCAACCATAATAACTGACATGCAAACACAATGACCGAAGAACATCTCCATCAACCAGCTAAAACGCATCCAGAAACCCCCAGTGTATTAGATTTGCACGCTAGAGCAGTAGAACAGTAGCAAATATCTTGATCAGCCGGATCAGGGATATTTCAGTGGTATCAAAGCTTTAGTCCTGCCAGCTTCTGTCTGACAAGGGAAGGCACGCGCAGTCTGACTGATAAGACACAGGCATATGGCATTGGACGAGAAGCTTGAGAACACCTCTGTTGGGTGAATTTTTGAGTATATGTATGTAGTTTTGATATTTTTTAGGGTCAATGGTCGAGCTACGTTGTTGCATTGTAAATTTTTTATAAAGCACGTTGGCTATATGGTTATGTAATTCAATCTAAGACTTCTAGTTTAATGAAAGTCAGCTTCCTATTTCCATTCTTTATTGCCTCTAATACTGAATGTTCATGATTGAAGGATTCACATGGATTTTTATGACTAAGTTGTAATGGATTTTATATTATAGCCCGGTTATAGATTTTCAGTCTCCTGAACTCCAAATCCAAGAAGATCTTGTTTTCTGAGTTTTTCCTCCTTAGGCTGCTGGAAGACCTGTTTTCCAAAGTAGACCTTTCATTTTCTCCTCGATTTGTTCCTCCTTCTCACCCTTACTACAACTTACTGACTAAATTTTAATTGATACCTCATTTGCAGGTGCATGTTGGTCCAGTTTTTTGAGTTAAAACGATATTATCCTGATCCTGCGCCCATTCAACCCCCTTTAAAATTGTTCATTGTGACACATAAACTGATGGGTACTAGGCTTACCTCTACCACAATCCAGAGGTGACTTCTGGTGCTAACACTTGGTATTAGACTTTTGTAGAATATCCTAAACCTTTTGGAGAATGTGTTGGATCCATGCAATGAACTGGGTGGCTTTGTCAGCTTCTGGTGGAGTAGGGGATGAGTTGAACTAGGTGGTCACCAAGGGTAGTGCAACATCCATGAGGCCCAATGGTTGGAATCCCAACCCACCTGAAAGGGGTTGTGGCTAGTTGAGCTATGCAGGGCTCAGTTTTAGCTATGTTGGACATAGGGAAGACTCTCATCCCATGTGCGGGGGTGTTTTGAATTGTACATGCGCAGGATATGTATGATCATCTGATTGACGACCTTGGTTTGGCCATCTTTCTGGGGGTGGAAGGCAATGGATTTGGTGAGCTTGGTATCCAACAGTGACTAGAGGCTCAACCAAAATGTGTTGAGGAGCCGACTGTCACAATATGAGATAATGGTTTGTGGGATCCTAAAATGTACCCTTACTCGTTCAAAGAAGAGCTTGGCAGTGGCTTATGTTGTGATGTTCTTCTTGCATGTGTCTAGAATCGCCATCTTGGAAAAGCGATCAAAAACCACAAAAACACATTCATTTCCCTTCTTGGTGGATGGGAGGCCCAACATGTAGTCCATTGAGATGGATTCCCATGGCCTGTCAGGAGTAGTAAGAGGGGTGTACAAGCCCTATTTCTCTGTGGTCGGTTTGGCAATAGCACATGCAGTGTAGGACCTGATATACTTGTCGATATCCTGTTGAATTTTTGACCAATAGAAATGTTTATGCATCACTTCTACTGTCTTTTTGACGCCAAAGTGTCCTAATAACCAACTATAGTGAGCTTCCCAAATCATCTCCACACACTCATTTGATGGAATGCAAAAATGGCCCAGATGACACAACAACCCATCTTGAAGATGGAAATTAGTGACCAATGAGTTGACACCCATCATTTGGTAGGTGGTCGAGAATTCAGGTTCTGTCTCGTATAGATGGGGCCACCCGAAGGTCTTGTGGCCGTAAGATTCTAGCACCATGGTGAGTGTCGCGACTAGAGGTCGGCTGAGGTAATCAACAACTCGGTTGGTACTTCTTGCTATATACTTGATGTTGAGGTGGAACTGTTGTAAGTATGTGGACCACTTTTGATGGCGATCATTCTGCAATTTTCCTTGGGTCTTCATGAACTGTAGTGGTCTGTGATCAGTGTGGATGACTTTCTCCTTCCCAAGAATATAATGTCTCCACTGGCAGCAGGATTTCAAAATGGAGTACATTTCTTTATCGTAAGTAGGGTACTTACAGGAAACATTTGATAGTCTCTAACTATGAATGCCACAAGGTGGCCATGTTGAGTGAAAACTATGTCAACGACATAGTATGAAGCATCTATCTCGATCTCAAAGGGATGTTGCAGGTCTGGTAATGAAAGTACTGTGGATGAGCACAAACGCTTCTTTAAGTCATTGAAGGTTTGTTGTTGGGACATACCCCACACAAATTTTTCCTTACCTCCACCGTTGGTTACTTGGCTGAGGGCCCATGCGATATGAGAGAATCCCAATACGAACCTGATATAGAAATTGGCGAGGCCCAAGAAGCTCCGAAGTTTAGTGAGTGTGGTTGGGGCTGGCCAGTCATGGATGACCTGGATCTTGGTTGGATCCACATGCACACCATGTCAATCAACGATTTATCCTAAGTAATGGACCCTGTCCAGGTCGAAGGATAATTTTTCCAAGTTTGCATATAGTTTGTGTTTCCACAAGGTGTGCAGAACCTATTGAATATGTTGCAAGTGTTTCTGCCCAAGTCTTGTTGTAGATGAGGATTTCATCCAGATACACCACTACAAAAATATTGCTGAAAGGTCGTAGGATATTGTCCATCATCCTCATAAAAGTTGTTGGAGCATTTTTCAAACCAAAGGGCATGACCAACCATTCAAAAAGACCTTCTTTTAAATTGAAGTTGGTATTCCATACATCTGTCTGTTCTATTGGGACTTTGTGGTATCCAGACTTCATATCAATCTTACTAAATTATTTGGCCCCCGTGATTTGATCAAGGAGGTCGTCAATTCGGGGAATCAGGTACCATTTTCGGACTGTGATTTTATTCACGACCTAGTAATCAATGCA
The DNA here is from genome assembly GCA_010110895.2 of Picea sitchensis. NCBI lineage: Eukaryota > Viridiplantae > Streptophyta > Pinopsida > Pinales > Pinaceae > Picea > Picea sitchensis. The sequence goes on along the minus strand of SNQJ01S0249475.1, from coordinate 8,859 downwards.
GAGTCGTCAGGTCTCATCTTTCTCCTGCACTAGCACGATTGGTCTCCCACAAGGAGATGAGATAGGAAATATGTTCCCCTTTTGGAGTAGTTCTTGGATTTCCCTCTTGATCTTCTCATTTTCTAACATAGGGTGGTGATGGACTGGCCCATTGGGTAGTGGTGCGCGCGAGGTCAGATCGATGGGATGCTTGACCTAGCAGTGCAGAGGGACCTCGGTAGGAGAGGATAATATATCTGAGTATTCTTGCATGACCTTATCCACTTTCTTCTGTTGTGTGGAGATATCGGTTGCGGAGTCCTTGGATGTGGCTGTGATCTTTCACTCACTCTAAGAGTGAATCATGAAGAAGACAAATTTCCTAGTCTAAGAGATGACCTTCCTAAATTGCTTGGAAGATATCAAGTAAATAGCACTAGGAGGGACTGCCTCGGGTATCCTGTACAATTTCTTGTTCAAAGTAATAATAAAACTACGAGGCCTAGACTCATATACAACATGACGTTTCCATAAATAAGGTTGGCCCAAAAGAACATTACAAACTTAGAGAAGAGCAACATCACATAATACCTCGTCTTTGAAGGGCTTGATGTTGTACGAAAGTTGACACTATTGGTTGACGCGGAGATCGCTTCCTTGGCGGAGACATCCAATGGTGTAGGGTTGTGGGTGTGGTGTTGTCAGTAGGGCCACCCACTTGATGACCTCTACTGAGATGAGTTTTTTCTGGCTACTGCTATCAATGATGAAGTTCAATGGGGTTCCTTTTAACCACATCTGTGAATGGAAGAGGCACTCCCCTTCTTTTGGCTCGTCTGGTTCACCAGGTTGGATCTTGGTGGTAGAAACGGTGGCACTAGGTTTCACATCAATGATCCATATTCCCCTTTTTGGTTCTGACTCAGAGTCAGAACCCGCATCTGATTTAGAGGCTTTCACTTCAGCCACTAGCGATTGCTTTGAGCATCAGTCAGTAGTGTTATTCCAAGGGCTCTTATCGAAGTCATACCACTTCTCGATATCTTTCTTTGTCTTTCTAATGTCCTTATTTGCTTGCGGCTTGGACCGGTTGTTTTGATATTGTCCATATTTTATCTTTCCTTTATTCTGTGGGTTGGGGCCTCCCCTTCCTGGCTTTTGTTGTGAGGGGTTCCCATGCCCAAATTTCTGTGTCTTTTGTTTGAGATTCTGCTTGATTTTGATCACATATCGGTAGGCCGCACCCAAGGACGAGATGTCCAGAAATTCCATTTTGGTCTAGATGTATCTATGCAGAGCATTGTGATACTTGAGCACCATATGTCCCTCCAAATATTTGATACCCATCTTGGTGTGCAAGGTATGGAAGATATTTGTGAACTCTGGGACTTCTTGGTCCATTTCTTGCCACAATGTGGTCCATTTGGTATACAAGTCATCATAACTTCTAATAGGGAAGTATTGTTCTTTAATAGCATCCTTGAAGGATTCCCAGGTGGCCACAACTGTAAATAATGAGGGTTCCTCTTTTTCCTTTCGCTCACAGAAATTTTCTCACCAATCTTTGACATGGGGAACGACTTTGAGGAGTGAAAAAATAATCTTTTCTTTCTTCGAAGAGTTATGGACAAACAAATACCCTTCTAGTAGATTCAACCACTTTTCTACAACATCTGCATCTATCTTACCTTTAAATATAGGAATATCGAAGTTGATTTGTACCTTGAAGGGGGAGACGCCTCCTCTCGAGGAAGATGTGTCACCTGTTGGTAATCGCTGAAGGATTTGTGTGAAACTGACCATCATCTTGTTCCTTTGTTGTGTGAGGGATTCCTTAAGAAAATTTTTGAGAGGATCTCCTGTCCTGTCATCTTTATTTTCTCCTGCCATGAGAGGTCTCTTGGGCATGCGTGAGCTTTTGTCCTCAAGAGAAACAAGCTTGAGACCTAATTCTTTGTACCCTGACCTCGTTGGGGACATGCATTAAGACAACAAGGAGCAGACCACTTTGATACCATTGATCTGGATTTTATGAGAAGAAAGAAATGAATATAGATTATTAAAAGATGCTTAACAAAGAATAATAGAGATACAGTACAAATGATTTTCTATTCGATAAGGAAATAAGTTGAAACTGTAAAATGCAATGGAAAACAAGCTTGTTGGAATGGTGGTGGCTTATCTTTGAGAAGAGATGTGAAGGTTGTGTTCATTCGCAATAATATGATTACAATGAGGCTCTGAAGGCATTTTTACAATAAGCAAGAATGTCAAAAACCCTATACATCCAAAAACCTAACCCTAGAAGATGAAGCGCCAAAATTCATGTGGGCCCCATTTGGGTAAGTTAGTACATCAACTTCTCGGGGTCGTAACGCTTGCATACGATCTCTATTTTAGGTGCACAATATCTCGTTGGAAAGGTATCGTCGAGGAGATTCATTTTGGGGGCTCAATCATAGCCTTCTGCTATCATTGAGAAGATCGATCCCGAAAAACCTTCATTTAGGCCCCCAAAATGGCCTCGGAAGTTAAAAACTACTAAAAATAGCAAATTGCCAAAATTCCCATCAAATTGTTTTGAGCGAGTTGGAAAAGGTGGGTGGCCACCGATATCCACCTGGATCAACAATTATAATTATGTATCTTCTCTTTCAAAATAATAAAACTAGATTGAATTACAATAATAAATACATACCTATAAATTAAAATTCTAGATTAAACCTTGAGCATCAGGAAGTGGAATTTTTAAAGTTTGGTTTGACAATAATATTAACTCCATGAGAATTTGTTGATACCGATCCCTCAGTTTTATCTATTTTCCTTTTCAGCTCTTTAATATTTTCTACATATTCAACAACGAAAATTTTATTTCTAGACTTGAGTTGAAGATTTTCCATCTCTAAATCAAATGCATTTGATTGTAATATAGGCACTATGTTGTAGTATTTATCCTTCCAAAACATGGCTTTAATATTAAGATTTTACACATCTATTTCCTTACTAGATTTTTCTTGATTAGTTACAGGATCTTTTTTAAATCTTGGAATCGATTTAGCCTTTTTCAGGATGGTTGGATTCTTCTATTTTTCCAGGCTCATCATCCATAAGAGTAATAAGTGATTTTGCATTCGATGCCTTATTGGATTTGTTTCTAAGTTTTCTTGACAATAATCTTCCATGTCTCTTTTTTTTTTAAATATTGTGATTTCTTTGAATCTTTAAATGGTTTCGAGACAGTGGTTTTAACATTTTTATGACATTGAAGAGAAGAGGAAACCTCTTTAATTTTCTCAAAGTATTTGAAGACCATTGGCTCTAGATTCAAAAACACTTCTTCCCCTCGATTTTGATCCACGACCATTGGCTCTTGATTTGAATTCAACTTAAGAGACCAACTGCATGTGACCATTGATTAAACTTTATTTGAACCTGATACTTGAGAAAAATCTATGTTGTTTTCCCCTATGGAGTTTGCAAGTTCGAACCCAAGATAGAAATTTTGACTTTGACAAACTGATTTTTAGGTTTCTATGAAATTGTTCCTCTTAATGAACTCATCCCAAGAGTCATTAACCTTTTTTAAATGAAATTCAACTAATATCCTAATTAAGATGTGATGAAAAAGGTTCCTCTCAGAGCCGAGGCCGTCTATCTAGTATAATTTCGCCATTTTAATGAGATATTTCAATAGATAAAATGGAAAATTTAATTTGACACCCACAAAAACCATTAGCAAACAAAAGTGATAATAGAAAAGAAGGTTGTTGTGACCTTCACAAGTTAAATATTTTTGAATAATATACTTCAAAACTTTCCATTTCTTCCTAACCATAGATGTAGGCACACCTTTTGAACTGTATTTGGTTTTGGATGAGGTGAGGAACATAGACCAGGGTATCTCTTTGATTATTTTAGTCTTATACCAACGTTCTCCTTTTGTTGGTAGCTTCATAGCCCTAGAAATCCTGGCATTATCAACCTGCAATAGGATATCCCCAATATTGGCAGATTGACCATCGAAATTGAGTACAAATGCTTTGGCCACCTGGAGATTTTGGCCATGAAACATCATTAGAAACTCAAACCAACCATTGTTTTTTAGCATAGGATGGAAATCATCATTTACCTCAACCAATTACTTGCCTTGGGGTTTGCTCCTGGAGATCAGAACCATCATAAAACTTGAAATATAAATTAGGATAGATTACAGAGTGAATTTGTGAATGCAGAGATGAAAATTGAAAACCCTAACTCAGAGTAAAATGAAAATAGCTCAAAATTTCCCAAATGACAAAAACTCTAAGTAGTCTCCCTACTCATGTATTGATATGAGTATTAATGGATAGTAATGGAAAGAAAGGGGAGATCATCCTCATGAAACAAAACAGATGTGCATCAAATTCCATATGGAAACTTGAAATTTGAACTTGTATAGTCATTCACATCATATGTCAGGTCGAGGACATAAATTGCATTAACAAGTTTATTATCATGATTGTTAATACATACATTGTTCATGATTTTATTTACAATCAAGGATAAATTAAAATGTCATAAGATCATTTTGATAAATTGATCACATATATATCCATAAGATAGGCTATAAAATGAATTAAATTTCAAAGGAAAATAACACTTTCAAATTCTTCATCCAAAAGATAATAATAAAAATAATAAAACTTTAGGGTCATAAATAAACATTTAATATCCTTTCAAATTATATAGTTCAAATAAAATATGACATATGAGTCATGTATGAAAACAATGTAACTAATACCATTAAAGAGAAAACATGAACATCATCAATGAACTTAAAATTGTTATAGCAAGTTTTGCCTCACCCCATGCAACTTGCTCAGAAGGCCTTTCAATTTCCCTATGCAAACTTGAAGTCTCCTTTTTCACTTCACAGAGCCAAAAAATAATATTTTTCCACATTTATGTTCCCTACCAGTTAGATAGCATGTGTATACGCACGTTGCACCACTACAAGACGCATACATCGAGTTTGTTACTCAAAATTAAAATTGTGTCAGGTTTCCATGACACGTCATGATATCCATGATCCTTGACCTTCCATATACTGGAAACGTTCTTACTTGTCCCTTCAGTTCCATTTGAAGGTTATAAATTGGGTCATATTCAAACTTTGGAAGAAGAGAGAATTCAACTTTTGAGAGAAAATATACTCTAGAGAAATTTTCACTTCACATTGAGTCTGCATCCCTTTGTCCTTTAAAGTCTAAACACATTGTTCAACCCCCAAGCTCTTCCCTCTTTGATGGAGAACCTTGTTGTCTCTCTTATATGAGCTTTCCTTTGGTGGAGGATTGAAGTGGTGGAGGCCCAACTGAAAGGGACTTAGTTTCTTGGTTATGAGATGTGCTGACATGGAATTTTGTCAATTATACACTTATCTTAATCATATTTTAATAGAAATACTCTTTTCTCGTCCAATTGATATCTTGCAAACATTTGAAAAGTTATTCTATGAGCCTATTTGTTATGAATGTTAATGGATTATGCTATTGTATGTGATAACTTTATATATTATTACCATATGCTTGCGTATCTTGGTTGTTGAGGACAAGTTGCAGGTATAAATATTTGAGTTGTGTGATCAATGATGGTCTTCATCAAACATTCGGACAAGGTAGGATCTTTATATTGTCTTGTTAGAATTTTCATTTATATAGCATACTTTGAATTATAGTTGATTTATGTAGTCATTCCGTCTGTTTTGGTTTACCCCATGCCATAGAGTGATTTTCCTCGTAACAGAATTGGAGACCATATTGGGGATTGAATCTTCTATTTTTGAGTTTGGAGTGTTTTTCTCCTTTGATTTTTCTCGGTTAGCCTTAGTTTCCTTGTCGCTTGATTTCTTGACAACCTATTTGTTATAACCCTAATTTGCACCAGACATACTTACCTGGAATCATGACATCTTAGATTCCTTCTTTTCCAAAAAACTATTGAACAACTCTTCTTAAAGAACCCCTTTACAAAGGCCCACATGCCCTACTCCATTACCGCATGTGTGTACATGCTAGTTGCCCCAATACAACCCGCGTGTACCTACAAAAGAAAGGAAAAAGGAAAGTTGTTGACGAAACACATAGATTTGGGCAAGTTAACTAAACCTTTTGGCCATGCATGGCCAGTCATTCGACCAAATACCTAGCTCCTTCTAGCCTATAAAAGAATGGGTAAGGTTCCCATTTGAAAAGAGAAAAATCATAGTAAAGAGACTATACCCAATTGAGCATTCCCCTTGTCCCAACCTTTAGCCTTCCTTGTGCAAAGAGAAATATAGAGCAAAGAAGTTGGAGGAAAGTTGAAGAGGAGCCCAGGACCAGTTTCGAGGAGCAATGCCGACCACATATTGTAAGTTTACTCTTGTGAAGATTAATACAAAAAGGAAAACTTTTTCTGTCCTGCCATATCATGTGTTCGAGTTGAATGTTTATTTTATGATATTATCACAACTAACCCAGCAATTAGTATATGAAATGCATGTTTGCAAATTTTTGTTTGTTCATATGTGAATGCAGGTCAGCTTTGGGAGGAGGCTTGCAATCAAAGAGAGAGTGAAAGAAAATGGATTGACATCAAATGAAGGAATTAAGGTAGAGTTACTGAATCTCATTTACACCTTTGTATTGCATGAATGTGGGGTTTTGTGTTGGGAGAATAGGAAATAGTAGAGGCCTTTGAAATGGTCATCTTCTGCATGCATGATTAGAACCCTTAAATGCTAAGTCCATAGGAGGGATTCCCACCCACAACAGAATTTGAAACCATACTGGAGACCTCTAGGGTTTCTGGGAATATTCTTTCTTGGGTATTTTTAAAAACTGGTTTCATTCCTTGTTTTTAAAGTTTCTGCAAAAGTCTGAGCTAACAGAGATTTTGGTATTCCATACCAATTGTCTCTGTCTCTTTGCTTGACTGCATTTTTTTTTTACGGGACCCACAGAGGTACACGTGACATATACAAGGTCTGCACGCATGTACCCATGCCCTACCTTCACACATCCCGCGTGCACCCGCTAATTGAGGAAGTGTCAGTCACGTGTATGATTTCAGAAAATTTCTCTTAGAGAGGCAGTCATCCTCTCCCTTGTCAGAAGTAATCCTTCTCAGGGGTTTTCTGGAACTCATTCTAGTCTTTTTTGTTTGCATTTTATAGCTTAGGTTCCACCTCAGATTGGTTT
>SNQJ01S0249473.1:0-12931 GCA_010110895.2 Picea sitchensis | reverse complement strand
GGAGATATAATTCGAATTTCTGAGGAAATCTGAAGTAAAGAAGGTCGAATTTCAAGGGAGGATGAAGTATTTTGGTGATGTGTTCTAAGGTATGTTATTTACAGGTCATCTTACCATTTTCGCTATAACTTTGTTTATAGAACAATTCAAATGGTGAAATTTGGAGGCTATTAAGAAGACATATCTAGGTACTTGTGGTAAAAGTTTTAGCTCTTATTCACTATAATTTTGGAGATACACTTTGTGGAAGATAGGGTTTTTGACTAGTCCTGAAGCTAGTCATAAACAAGTGTTCTGGGTAGAACAATCATAACATCTTCATAGAGAATCCAAATGAAGTGAGACCAATTGCATTGGAAAGAGGATGGGTGGTAGTTTCCTGTGTAAAAATTTCAGAATCGGATGTTAAATATTGAGGGTAGGGCATGATGTACACGTTCACTCTCCTGAATAAACCAGAATTGAATAAGGTCTACCATTTTCTCTATAACTCCTTTTTTTGGATGATTCAAGGAGTGAAACTTGGAGGAGTTTTAGAGAATAAATTGAGTAATATTATCTATACGATCAGAGTATTCCAAGAAGTGAAGAATTGTAGAAGTTGAATAAGTATCGGGAAGCATTATCAGGTTCTATGTGATGGTTGGTTGATGGTGATATATTAATGTAAAGTTTTATTATCTCTCATATATTCTTGGGTGGAAGGAAGGGGCAAGGATGGAGAGGTCAACCCTCTCTTGATATTGGAGGATTGTATCTTCCTTTTGAAGGATTATCCCTCCTTTTATATTTGGAAGGTGTAACTACCTTTGGAAGTCACTACTTCCTTTGAACAATAATACATGATTACTTCTTATATATTGTGCATGGTGTATTGGTGTATCTCTTATACTATTATTCATTGTTCATTGGATAGTCTCCATTTATGATTGGATATAAATTGAATACATGATTTGATTGATGTACAAGTTCAAAAATACTAATTGCTCTAAATACTTATTCACCCCCCTCTCAGTATTTACACACATTGATCATTTCATTTCCCTTCCACAGTCTCATTTTTTGTAAATTATAAGGCCCCTCAAATCCCAATTCATTTTATTTTCCATGTTCTAGTTTTAAAAAGAAAAATATAATTATGTAGAAGGTCAAATCGAAATAAGAATAAATAAGGAATAGGACTCAAGCATGGAACAATACATTTTTTTGGGTGAAAAATACAAAGTATTTGATGATGATTTATTCATAATGGTTGATTTTGGATGATTAAAATATATGAACTGATTATGGAAAATAATAGTATTCATTTGTTCCCTTTTCATAAAGTCATTTTTCTCTCAATAAAAATCCTATCATATCCCATATATCATTTATTATCCTTGTAATAAATGGTATCAGTTGTGAAATAGCGATCAAACTATTCAATTTTGGATGACATATATAGAGTAATTGCATTGATTGCATGCATGCTTGTGTGTTGACTAATAAGAGTCAATGTTTTAAATTATCTATTAGGAAAACTAATTTGATGTTTGATTGGTCTTTTTGTTTCATATATTGATATAAGTTTCATTTTAGGAAATGAGATTCTTCAGTAGGGGAAGTCATGGAAGAGGCAGAAATAGAGGTAGATGCTAGAATATTTTTTGGTAAAGAGGTAACAATAGACTAAGGTTTTCAATACATTTTGATGTTGATTCTGAGGAATTCAATTAGCAACTTCAAACTAGTTTCCTCAAATTAGCAGGCCAAGGATATTTCCATCCACATCCCTGACCTTAAATACCTCCATGTCAGCCTCATCCTATCATTTCAAATGTTCGTGTCCCACCCCATGTGTCCTTGCAACTAGAAGTCCAAGCTAACGATGGTTGGGATGATCTTGTCCAACATCCTCTAGTTCATCATGGTGGTTGTCCTATAGTTTCATTACCATTACCACCTCCTCCTCCATCTAAAAAACTTATTCATGATATTTCCTCTATTGTATCCTATGCTCATTCATCTCATGCAAGCAAAAGGATCAAGACATATATTCCTAATCCAAAGAGAAACAAGGGTAAGAAAATTGCCACTAAATCTGAGTAATCCCATGGATCAGCCCAATTAGTAACATCCCATTCCCAGTAAGCCAATGACCACTCCCATGCTTTCAGTGAGGTTCACCCCGAGGCATCCAAGGAACACAAAGTTTCTAAGGCAAGCTCACATACAAACAAGCCAGTACATACCATGAGCAATGAAAAGAAGCAAATTTCTTCTCATAGCGAATATGGTTTTTGATGCGACGATGTTATTTATGACTGTTGATAGTTTACTTGCATTTTCATCTTTTGGGGACAACATGGTGATTATATTTTGACTTTTGGAAAGTAGGATAATATTTTATTTTGGCAACAGATTTTACTTATTTAATATATATGGATGGCATTTTGGGTGATACAAGGGCTGTTCTAAATTGATATTTTTATGCTCATGTATATATTTGATGAGGTGGCATGATTTATTTATGTAAATAACATGGAGGAACAAGGAGGAAATTGATCAAAGGAAATAGGGTCCCACCTATTAGTTATTATTTATATTACCCTTTATCTATTTATTATAATTATTTATTTTTTGTCCCTCAATAACTAAATTTTATCTATGACTTAACTAAAAGTAGTTGAGAACCACCAAAACTACTTTGAAGAGATAAAAGAGAAATCAATTGAAGGAAAAAATAGAGATACAACAAGGAAAAGAACTTTTGATAAATGTTCGCTCTTATACTTGTGAGATTAATTACTTTCATCCATTTCATAGTTATCATAGAGTCTTAACCCTTTTTTTGATAGCAAGGTATTATTGAAGGTGGCAAGATTAAGGACCGAGAAACATTTATTGACAAGCATGCTTTAGAATTTTACTCATTTTTTCTTGATAGTGTGTGTGTTCTGATCTGATTATGAATTAGTTTTTCATTTTTTATTAAGGATATTTTGCAGAATCAAGAAATGGTGTTATGTGGCTAATCTAATCCAACATCTATAGTCTTGGTCTCTTCTTGACCTCAGAGTCTTGTGTGTGGTGCTCACCAAAGATTTCTAATTTTTTTTTTGGTCCTTACCCTCGCAGGGGTATGAAAAAGGGGTTCTGGATGTAAATTAAAATGCAATCAATAAAATGGCTATGCTAATTTTTTGTACTTTTATCATATTTACACTCTTCTTGTCATTTAATTTCTCATGCAAACAAACAATTTTTTTTTTCTTTTTTTTTCTTTATTTCATATTTAATCATAAAAGATAACATTGGTTCCTAGTATCTATTGCTTGAGAATCAATTGATTTTTTATTTATTTTGGCTATAAATGCGGGGTCACAATCCCGCCTATCTTACCTTATCCAAGAAAGATTCAAAAATGTTGGGATAAGGTTTTCCATATCTTTTTATCAACATTTATTTGGAGACCATACTAGGTAGATTTTTTTATATTTCTTCGGTAGTTGTATTTTATTTCGGTAACTAATTTCTTTTGTGTACTATAATTATCTCTACTTGAATTGGTTTTTTCCGTGGCTAAACCTATTGCTAGAAAACCCAATATTGGTGATGGTCTTGATGATCAAACTAGAATTTCCTTGACCGTATTCAATACCATTTTAGAAACTACTTGGAGTTGTGTTTAACTACATCATTCTTGGGAAGTTATTTTCGGAGACATCATAATATGTGAACAATGGGAAGACCAAACAATATTGCCCAGAAATCAACCTCCTCATTAAGTTACTGACATATGTCCTCCAGCTCTCGTTCTTCTCAAACATCAAGAGGTTTGTCCCATCAGGTTTATCCTGAAATAGGGAGAAAAAAGGCTATTATACAAAGTCAACAAACTAATATTTGTTGGTCTTTATCTAATTCTACTAGTTCATATATATCTACAATCCCTATCACTTTTAAAATTACATATTCTGGTGGTGGTAGTGGTAGTGGTGGTTCATCCTCTTCACAACCTTCAACATCATATGTAATTGGCAGCATTTATAACCATCAAATTCTAGTCCAATCTACAACCAATCCGGCTAAAGTAATAAAAAATATGGTCTTTTTCAACTTGAAGATGCTAATACCACCCCGTGGAATGTATCTTCCTCCATAAACCTTACACCAACTGTGAATCCCCTTCCTGAATTCAAGGATCATTTACCCAAGTTTTCAAGAAATGGCACTATCACTACTAATGAACACTTAGAAGCCTTTTCTAATGCTTTCCATATAATAGGGGAAAATGATAATGATACATGTATGTGCTTATTTTTCAACTCCTTAGAAGGTAAAGTCATTGCATATTTTTTTGACTTGTCACCTAAAATCCTTTCCACATGGGAAGAATTAGTTTACTGGTTTAAATCGACATATGGGAAACCAAAAAGCACAACTGATCAATTAAGGGAGTATAATAATATTGTCTACAATAATTTTGAAACTATCAAATCATTCAATCTTCATTTCACCAAGTTGTACAATCAAATCCTTGAACTAATTCACCCTTAGAACCAAGTTGCATTCATGGATTATTATAATACCTTACCCTTTTCTTATCATCATAGATTGGATAAAATGGATATAGACAATATCATATCTGCACTTCATACTTTCCTTAAGTATGAAGAGAAACTATAAATAAATGGTCTCCCTAAGGGAGATTATGTGAAACAAACTGATATGTATGCAATCTTGCAGCTTATGATATGAACAACCAGATGATTTATTACGAGACAAAAGGAATCACTTCCATTTCCTCTTCTGCTGAAACTTCTTCCCTGGAATCCTTTCAGAACTGAAATGATAACACTTTTCATCCCAAGGCTATAATATCTCATTCCTAGTGTAAATTTTGTGAATAAAATCATGATGAGGCCAGCTGTGAGATAAAAGGAAATGCTAGAGACTGAATCTTTGGAAAAACAATAGATGCAACTATCTATACTTTAGATTGGGCTCCACGGGATGATATCATGGTGGTGAACACTAGAAATAAATCATACACCAATAAGAGAAAAATTGATCCTCCTTGAACCACTTTTTCTCCCAGCTCATCATTCCAAGATACAAACTCCTAAGTTTTCATATCTTCAAAAAGTCAAGGAGAATCAACTCCTTTCCCTCCATCTAAATACAATATCCTCAATTAGTTAGCTAGTATCAAGGTAGATGTATCTCTCTTGGACATGGTCACCATCTAGGAACAACAAAAACATCTAAAAAAATTCATGGAAGGTAAAAATTCCACAATAGATAATTTGACTGAAAATTCTAATGGATTTGAGTCAAATGTAAATAGAGTAGGTGTAAATAATTTTATAAATCCTATAAAAAAACCTCTTTTTTATATTTATGAAAATATAATGGATAGAATATCTCATTGTGGCCTAATATATGGTGGATCTGACCCAAGTGTCATGTTCAAGATTATTATGGAGGAACTAGGTATCTCTTGTAAAAACAAAATGCGAGGAGTATGTTATCCTATAATAATCAACAATAGTCTACGATAGGTGAAATCAAAGATGTAACTATGGTCCTCTACACTCATCCATAAATCATAACCACTCTCAATATACAAGTAATCGATATGCTTGTTAGTAACTATTCAATTATTTTGGGTAGGGATTGGCAGGCCTTAACCAATGGTTATCTATCACTAGACAGTTTACATCTATCCATCCCTAAGAATGGAAAGAATATCATAGTAGTAAGAGAAGGGAGGATTTCACCATACATTGAGAAAGTTCCTCAACTCAATGTAAATTATATTGAGGAAGACATGGGTGTTTATTACATCTTTGTTGATGAAGATGACATGTTTTTTGAAAAACCATATTATGATGACGGTATCTGGCATATGAACATTGAAGGTGCATGTTCAAATCAAGGTAATGGGGTGAGCATCATATTATACTCTCTTATAGGTAATATTCAAATTTTTTTCTATAGATTAGAATTTGCTTGCACAAACAACGTTGTGGAATTTAAAGCCTTACTGTTAGGGATTGAAAATTCTTATAACCCTGGATGTGGTGATCTTACTATTTTTGGTGATTCATAACTTATTGTTAATTTAATAAAATAAAACCTATAAGCTCATCAAAAAATTACTTAAACAGTACACCCAATATTTTTGGGCATTAATTTCAAATCCGATATCTTTTAACATCACTAATATTAAAAGAGAACTTAATTCTATGGCTGACAGGTTACTTGTTTTTGCAGCCTCACCTACAAGGCAGTTATTTCCTTAGAGACCAGATTGTACGTTTATGTCTCTTTACCAAACTCATCTCCCTCATAACATAGAATCTTGGCAGTTTTTCCTAGACGATGAAAGCATTTGTGCTTTCCTGAAAAATGAGCTTTATAATACTAAGGAAATCATTTCTCTCAAAGATGATAAAATTCCTAAAGGCTTGACTCTTCTGGAGAGCTCATTCTCAATGAGTGATCTAGGTAACAAATAAAAAAAAAAACGAAGGGGAGTCCAGAAGGAAATTTGGGGAAACTATCCCCTTGAACATTGGAACCCATGATTCCCCCAAAATTATTAAAATAGAATCTCAATGTTAAAAAGTAGAGAAGAAGAAGTTCATGGACTTGTTCCAACAATTTTGAGATGTTTTTTCCTAGTGTTATGAGGATCTTCATGGTTTTGATCCTAGCATTATACAACATTCCATTCCCATTAAGGAAGGGGAAAAATGGTTAGGCAAAAACAAAGACTTGTAAACCCTACACTTGAAGCCACAATTAGAAAAGAAGTGGAAAAAGTATAAATTCTCATATAATGGGTGTCAAATTTGGGTCCCATTTGGAAGAAAATAGGTTAGATTAGGATATGTCTTGACTTCCGTGCTTTGAATAGAGAAAGTGTAAAAGATAATTTCTGCTTCCTAATATTGAAATGATTTTAAAACAAGTTGAAGGATCAAATATTGTGCTCTTTCTTGATGGTTTCTTCGAGTACAATCAAATTAAATTCAATAGGATAGATAAATACAAAACCACATTTACAACTCGTTAGGGAACTTTTTCCTATGAATGAATGTCATTTGGCTTGTATTATCGGCAAGATAATTCATATTTATCTTTCCATGACTGTTATATTCAACCTCCCTATCTCATAATCTACAACTAAGATCATTCTGGTATGATATGCATCATGATCATAGAATTTAGGAATTATACTCTTCTTAATGCTTGCACCTGCCTTTCTAATTTCAATGAACTGTTGAACTTATTCTAATTGGTTTGATTGATCAATAGTCCCTGACTATGTCTCACTTTGACTTCCCACACTTTTGATCTTTTTCGAGGATGTTACCTCTACAGTCACAACAAGGCCTTTTTCTTTGGAATTCTTTCTTCAGGAAATTTTGGATCTCCTTCTTCTTCAAGTACTTATAATTTATGTTTTTTGGTTGATCCTTCTTCCCCTATATCTAAATACTTTGAGGAAGACTCTAAAATTTTCCTTTTGTATGTCTTCTCAAATTGTTGTGGCATTTGTGATATTGGATACTTCACTGACTGATCAACTGCTTTACCATGGATCTATAGAATGTTCTGTACATATTTCCAATTGTCTTTATTTTCCAATAGCTCCAGTTGCTTTTTTTGTTGATGTTGATAAGGACTCTACCCATGTGAAATTATTTTTGATGAATTATGCCATGAGGGTTATAATTCCATGGTTCTCCCTATTGTAATCCCATAGATGAAAGCACATTTTCTAGCACCTACAGTGCCCATCTGGTATTGACAATGAAAGGACCTAAAAGTTACCTTATATTTATTTTACATTAAGTAAATTTCATCAGAGTTCAATCTTTGACTAACATATTCAAGAGCAAAAGTTCCTGGAGTCAAGAAAACATGCAAGCGAAAGGGAGAAGGTTGACAACCATAAACCATGATTTTAGTGTAATGTTCCAATATATACTAGTCTCCTACTCTTTTGTCTAGTCTTAACTGTAATATTTTTTTTCACTCAAGAAAGATTCTTGGAGGAACTTGATTATGTATGATTTGGTAAGATTTAGACATAAATTGATCAACATACTGTGAAAATTCAACATTCAAACGTTTCTTCATGTTCACAGAATTCCAGTGAGTAACTGATGTTGAGTTACCAAGATTGTATTCAACTTTTATACCTAGATGCATAAAATGAAAGGCTTGTGTAAACAGAAAAAGGTGAACCAAGTAACACTGATATATGAAGCTTCTGAGAGATTCAAATTCAGAAAGTTTGTAGTGGATTTGATCTGCTAGGAATTGGGCATAATTAAATTTAGTGATGAGTTTAGTTGTAAATGGGAAGATTGAAACCATAATCCCTAAGACAAACTCATCAAGTGTCAAATCATCGTTTTTCCCTAATATGATAGAAATCATAGAAATAATTTTCTAAGAAGTATCAAAAAACAAATTTGATTAAATAACAACATTATCACCTAGAACATCAAGATTTGTATAGAGATATGATTGTAGCAAGGTAACCCTATATTTTGACTCCAATTCTCTGAAACATTTCACTGCTGCTAATTCATTTAGTGGTTCACTATTGGGATTCAGTGGCCATCTCCTCATCTTGTTAATAGTCTGAGTGGTTAGTTCAATGAGAACAGTCCTAGCTGTGGAAATTATGGCTCTCTTGGATGAGACGTAATTTGTAGTGCACCACACTACAAACTCCAGGAAATGGAATACCTGAGGTACTAAAAATTTGGCAAGGTCATATTCCCATGCATAATAATGGTCAACCAAATATTGAAAACCCTTGTTTTCCTATTGGTACAATATAGAGGGATCTAATGAGAAGACATGATAAAAAAAATCCTTATCTTTGTTAACAAGATATTTGTCTACGAGGTTTACATTTTTCTTACTTTTTGTGGGTTGAGATGACTGCATTTTGAAATGATAACAGAAAGAGTAAAATGTTTTAAGTTTACCTATGGAGGATGTTGACTGGTACATGTATTAGATTGGAGTGGAAATGACAAATTTCGTAGGAAGTCTTAGTTAAGCACTCAAATTCTTTACAAACTCAAAATAAAACAAAATTTAAACTTTTTTCCACTTTTACATACAAAATGTATACGTGTCATTTTTAGATTGGTGAAATATGAAATAAAAAATAAAATTATAAAACTTTTACCTTTCCCACTGGCTGGTGTCATATTGGACACATTTTGGCTTCATGTAGGTTGTAAAGGGGTCGGGTCTGGTTAGGATAACCACATAACCCAGGGGCCGCAATCGATGGATGGACACCACGTCAAAAGGAAGTTAACTAGGGTAGATTATTGCCCCTCCCCCACCCCCCTACCCCTATGTTAAACCTCAAGCACGAAAGGGTCCGCAATCCACTACGGACCGTTGATCTGAAGATCCAAAAGCACAATCTTAATATGAAAGAAATGAACACATTTTGATATTAAAAAACTATACAATAATGAAACAAAAAGGTTAAATAATGAAATTATAAAACTTAAATCTGGTTTAAACTATATAACAAAGGTTTAAAATAAAACTTTGTTTTATTAAAATAAAATAAAACTATTCTAAAGATAAAATCTTATGAAAGAGATATTTTGTTGTATTTATTCGAATTTGAACTATTTTTTTTATTTTTTATTATTTTATATATTTTTGTTTTTGTTTTTATTTTTTGCAAGACTGAATGTTTTATTAACCTCAACTTATAAGTGTTATAAAATTCTAAATTTATAAAATTTGGACTATGTTACAACATCTAGCTCCATCTGGGGATAGTCTCCCTACGAGACACTAAATAACATGCAGACTAAGTTCCTTTTATTGGGTTATGGAGTCATTATTCTACAGGAAACTAAAGAACATCCAGACTAAGTTCCTTTTATTGGGTTATGGAGTCATTATTCTAATGAGATAGTCTTATTCAATGATTTTTTATCCATGAAATAAAAAAAACATTTCTTCTTACTTATAATATTAATCCGTGATTGAAGAAATTGAATGACTACCAATTTCATAATTCAACATGTTTATATAGAATGTGACCATAAAAGATAAAAAAAATCCACTCATTCAACTTTAATCTAGAACTTTTTATGGTAATATAAATCTAAATTTTGGCTAAGGAGTCAAATTTGTAATTAGTGTTTCATTCTTCAAGGCCTTTAATATTTGAAAGAATAATCAGGTCAAAATAGAGTTGTTTCTGAGAAAACTAATTTTAATTGAGTATTATAAGAAAGATACTCATTGAAATTCCTCCTCATTCTCGTGGTGTTGCTACACTACCAAAAAGTGTTAATATCCTATGGTGTAGTCACCCCGACATCATAGGCCTTGCTTCACTGCCAGCGAGCATCCATAGCCCCAGTAAAGATACCTACATTTCCCACTTGAATTTCTTTTCACCATCTCCCTAAATTTTTTTGACAATTTTATAGGATATGGGGGCAATCAATATGTTTTTTGACATTTAAGGGATGATGTTTGTTAATAAATAATGAATTATATATGCCTAAGTTATGAATTATACTCATAGGTTTTTTCATTCCCTCAGATATAGCTCTATTTTTTCAAAATATCTTAGTTAGTAGTATACCTTGAGTAAAACAACAAACTACAATTTTGACTCCAAATCCTTTACTTAGAAAGAGATTACCTAAAACATATCTTTTCAACTTTAGTGAGTGTATTAAAATATTCTCCTTTCTAGTTTTAAAATAACATGTTAAAATCTTAGTAAGTGGTTTAAGACAATTTGTTCTATCAAGATTTTTAAATTATTTGAGAAGACAAGAGATTGTTTTGTCTAAGGATAATTAAATAACAAAGTATTTCTAATTAAAAAGTGAAACAATATTTTAATTTTTATTTGTTTTGATAAATCTAAATTTATTTCGGTCCTAATTTTCTAAAAACTTTACTGAAAACAGAGAAAGGACTTAAAGACAAATCAAAGAACACTGACTATATACAATAAGTGGAAGAATGAAAATTTTAAAATTAAATAAAATGTTTCAAGAATCTCCCATTCACAGGCAATTCCAATAGATTTCCTTCCAAATTATGAAGAGAAAATGAATTGTTTCCCTCCACCGCAACAATAAGTCCCAACCATAAGTGATTAAGGTCCCAACCATAAGTGATCAAAATTTCCATGTTTTCTAGGAACTTCTCTCCTGCTAGATCACTAGGAGCAAAATTTCTCTTTTTTTCTCTTCTATCAAAGATATATTTCATCTTGTTTGGATATTCCTGAAATTTTTGGTCAACTTGCTCTCTTGTTTGTTGTACTTCAATCAGCTAGTTCATTCTTTTGGTAAGGTCATTAGGTTCTTTCTCAGTATCTTGGATCAATTTCATCACAAGTAGAGTAAGGTTAATAGGGAAAACAACATCAATTCCATAAATCAATTGAAAAGAAGACATACTTGTAGACCTCTTAGTGTTGATTTTGTCAAAGTGAAAATTTCAAATGAGAGTGCCAAGTTTTCATATTTTCAGTTAACATTTTCTTGATAACCTTCATTAGACTTTTATTTGATGATTCCGCTAATCCGTTTCCCTAAGGATAATAGGCAGTTCAATGACCAAGAATGATATTGTATTTTTAACAGAAATCTATCATAGCTAGGGACTTAGATGATTGAGCATTATTGGTTATGATTTTTCTAGGGAATCCAAACCTAGCTAAAATATTCTCTTCAATGAATTTTATTACAACTGCATCGGTAGCAAATATGGTGGGAATTGCTTCTACCCGTTTTGAAAAGTAATCAGTTGCAGTCAAAATCCATTTGTGTTGAGAAATGGGAGTATGATGAGTTTCACCTATAAAGTATAAACCCCATTGTTGGAAATGAGCTTCAAGTTTTATGGGAACCAATGGTAATGAGGGAAGTTTTTATTTACCTGTAAAAAATTGACATTCCATGCAAGCTCTAGCCTTTTCATTTTCTTTAGAAAATATTTTTCACCAGTAATAGGCAGTTCTCGATATTTTATATGCAGTAGCTCTCAAAGCATGGTGGCCTCCACATATGCCTTTTTGAAATTCATCTATGATACCTACAGTATCATCTTCAATAATAAAATTAAGAAAAATTCCTAAAGGATCTTTCCAATAAATATTTTCATTCATTATACAATACTTAATTTCTTGAAGTTTAAGAGATCTAATTTTTGCTTCACTAAAATCAAATGGACATTCAAGATTTTACAAATAAAATAAAATGTTTTTGTACCAGGGACAAAAAGAAAATTTATCATGGATTTTTACCACAGACTGCTGCAAATATGTCTCCTCATATTCAACTGAAGGATGTTTTGTTATGTTTATAATCTGATTTACTCCAAGGACTCTGTAGTTTGATTCAACTAAAAGTTTTTCTAATCCTTGGCCTTTGATCAATTTTGTTGGTTTTATTTCCATATCATATTCTTGGATCTTAGCTATCCATTTCCCTCTTTTTCCATCTATATCGAGTTGATTTAGAATCTCATTCACGGTGTTGCTAGGAACATATGCAATTATTTTGGAATGAACATAAAATCTAAAATATTTCAGAGCTTTCACCAATGCATAGTATGGTTTTCCATTATATTATATTTCAATTCCGAATCTCTCAAACTTTTTCTAAAAAATGCAATTGGTTGTTCTTTTTTTTCTTCATTCCTTTGTAAGAGAATAGTTTCAATAGTGTTATCAGATGCAAAGAAAAATATGAGAAATTCCTTAGAATAGTCTGGGCTTGCCAACATTGGTGCTTCCCCCAAATATTTCTTGATTTGATCAAATGAGTATCTAGCTTCAGGGGACCACTTAACCTAATTATCCTTTTTAATCATATCATTAAAATCCTTCACAACCTCATTGTTGGATTACTGAGAG
>SNQJ01S0249472.1:0-12931 GCA_010110895.2 Picea sitchensis | reverse complement strand
TCAACTTACTTTGATTACTCGGTACCAACCTTCCCTTGACCTTCACAACACCTTCGTTCTTAGGGAAAAAAGGGAAAATAAATTTTTTAGGGCATTCGATTTGAGCAAGCTTCAATCCTCCGATATTGTTGAAAAACCTAGGAAGGTTAGGATCACTTTAAGCGTCCCTTCGTTTAGCAGGGGATCAAGGAGTTGTGAAGACCCGCTTTCTTTCCACAATATTCTTTGAGGCTCATGAGGTTGAAACGAAAACTCTTATCCCTTCTTGTGCGAAACGGAAAGATGATATCTTTTTTAAAAGGTAAACTCGAAGATAGAAAAGGGTGACAGGTAGTGACTTACATACTGAAAATACAGAGGTCAAAAAATTCAAAACTGACTCTTTTAGATATTTTTCAGGGATACTTTACTTTGATTGGATGCTTTTAATTTGGGTGAATCATTTAATTTGCCTTAATTTTTTATAGACGATTAAACAAAGAAACAACTCTGTCATTTATCGGTTCAGTCGATATTTTTGTTTGGATGAGGTTACCTCGATTTTCTTTAATAGTCCTTTAGAACATGTCCCTTAGGAAATCTCATCTATACCTTTTCGTTTCAATTTCTTTGCATAATATCAAATTTGTTGGGTATCACCTGTTTAAGCCGATTTATTTCTGACACCAACTTTCAGTTTTCTTCTCCTGCTTGTTTTGTGTGCAACTAAAATCCTGTAAGAGGCAGATATGAAGATTATCGGGGCTATCTAAAAGGTGTCAAAAGTTCATGAAAGAAAAAGAAAATCAAAAAGCAATGCGCAAATGAAATATATATATGTATACAAAGTATATATATAAGTATACATTTTTTATTTTTTTTAGGCAACTGTTACGTCATATAATGCATCAGATAACGCCCGTTGACAGGGGCGTTGAGGATTTCACCGTCTATATTTTCCAGTAGGAAAGAATTTTTTCCCTCCAGAGCCGAGATTTTGAATGGACCATACTAGAGTTGGTCAAATTTACCATGTTTTGTTGCTTCTTCCTTTCTTGCATCCCATCTTAATACTAAATCACCTGGGAGGAAATCTCTGTCCTTTGCTCTACGGTCGAATAATGCCTTCATGTCTTCTTGGTATTTCTGCAACTTTTCATCTACTTCGACCCTATGCTGTTGAACCTCAATCAACTGATTTATTCTTCTGGTGACATGATTGGGTTCTTCATTTTGATCTTTCCATAACTTCATCACTAGAAGCGCTAGGTTTATAGGTAGCACAACATCTGTCCCATATACCATCTGAAAAGGCGAAATGTTGATAGAACTTTTTCTGCTTATGCGATTCGCTCACAATGCGTATTTTAAGTGCACATGCCAAGAAATTTTGTTTTCATCCAGTACTTTCTTGATTATATTTACCAGGCTCCTGTTAGATGATTCGGCCAATCCGTTTCCCTGGGGTGATACGATGTGGAATGACCAAGAACGATATTTTACTTTTGACAGAAACTGATCATAGACATAGATTTAAAGGCTTGGGCATTGTTTGTAACTATCTTTCGGGGGAAACCAAATCTAGACAAAATATTGTCTTCTAAGAAATCGATTACCACCGAGTCTGTTGCCCTTTTGGTTGGAATGGCTTCCACCCACTTAGTAAAATAATCTGTTGCGGTTAAGATCCACTTGTGTTGAGCACTGGAATGGGGATTAATATCGCCTATGAAAT
Organism: Picea sitchensis; assembly: GCA_010110895.2. Taxonomy (NCBI): domain Eukaryota; kingdom Viridiplantae; phylum Streptophyta; class Pinopsida; order Pinales; family Pinaceae; genus Picea; species Picea sitchensis. The sequence continues at coordinate 11,217 of SNQJ01S0249472.1, read as the reverse complement.
CTAGACCCCATTGCTGAAATGGGGCTTCGGCTTTGACTGGAACTAAAGGCAGTGTCAGGAGCTTCTGTTTACCTACAAATAGTTGACAAGGGTTGTAGGCTCGGACTTTTTCATTAACGTCCGAAAAAAGTTTTGGCCAGTAGTACCCAACCCTCAGAATCTTGTAAGCTATAGCTCTCCAAGCGTGATTCCCCCCACAGACTACCTCATGGAATTCGTCTATCACCCACTGAGTTTTCGATTCGACTAGACAGACTAACAGGAAACTGAGCGGATCTTTCCAATATAGCTGACTTTCGGTGATATAATATTTAGCTGCATGGAGTTTTAAAGTTCTGGCTTTTGATGGTGATAGCTCATTTGGGCATTTTAGAGTTAGCAAATATGACACTATGTCTCTGTACCAGTCTGATGATATGAACTTATCTTCGATCTTGTTTGGACCTGTTTGCTCATTCAACACGTTTAGGTTCGTGTCTTCATCGCCTTCCTGCAGGCAATTGATATCTAGGGCTCTGAAATTCGACTCAGCTAAGAGTTTGGCCAGGCCTTGCCCTTTTATCAATTTGGTCGGTTTGACTTTCAGATCAAATTCTTGGATTTTGGCGAGCCATCGCCCTCTTTTTCCATCGTTGTCTGTTTGTACCAAAATATCTTTCACAGAACTGGTAGGCACGTATGCAATTATCTTTGAGTGTAGTACATACGTTTTGAATGCCTTTAATGCTTTTACCATGGCGTACGCTTGTTTTTATATTATATCATACTTCAGTTCTATGTCTCTAAGGCTCTTTCTGAAAAAGGCGATCGGTTGTTCGAAACCTTCTTCATTCTTTTGTAGGAGCATCATGGCGATAGTGTGTTCAGAGGCAAATGAGAAAATAAGAAAATATTTTAGATAGTCGAGGCTCGCTAACACAGGTGCCTCGCTTATGACTTTCTTAATATGTGTGAACAATGCTTTGGCCTTGGTTGTCCATTTTACTTCGTTTTCCTTTTTCAACATACCTGTGATCAGTTTTACAATCTCAGCGAAATTCCGGATAAATCTTCGTAAAAAAATTATTTTACCTAAGAAAGATTGAATTTCTTTTACATTTCTGGGAATATTTATAGCATCTATCACTTCAATCCTCTTAGGATCAATCCTGATTCCATACCTAGATACGATATGACCCAAAAGCTTACCTTCCCGCATGGCAAAATGTGATTTCTTTGTATTTAAAGATAGACCAAACCTGCGACATTTTTCGAAAGTCTGTTTAAGATGTATCAAGTGTTCTTCGTCGGTTTTAGAGAAAACTGTCAAATCATCAAGATAAATGACTACAAACTTATCCCTTTCACCGATGAAAGCGATGTCCATAGCGCGCTGGAACGTGGCCCCTGCATCCATCAAACCAAAAGGCATTTTATCATACATGAACGTACCCCATGGTGTGGTGAAAGCGATTTTTTCTCTATCTTGTTCATTCATGGCGATTTGATTATAACCAGAGAACCCGTCAATCATAGACATTCGGTTGGATCCAACTACCTTTTCTAGCACATGGTCCATTTTGGGCAACGGATAGTTGTCCTTAAGAGACGACTTATTCAGATTTATGAAATCCACACACAATCTGATTTCCCCATTCTTTTTCCTGATCGGGACCAGGTTTGCCACCCAGTCTGAATATCTCAGAGGTACTATTATTTTCGCGTCTAAAAGTTTCTTAACTTCTTTTTCGATCATAGGTAACAAAATGGGGTTGATTTGTCTAAGATTTTTCCTAAATGGTTTGACCCCAGGGTTTATAGGTATCTTGTGATCAATTACGGAAGTGTCGTATGTCTTTAACTCATCATAAGACCAGGAACAAACATCCTTATACTGTCTAAGTAGGTCTTTATACTTACTTTTTATTTCGGGAGGGAGGAACTTGGATATTTTTACCATCCTAGATTCTTCTTTGGTTCCTATATCACAGTCCTCCACTTCTTTTGGTTGGGGTTGTAAGGTGGATTTTACAGGTATGTCGTTTTGATCAAAAAGTCTTTCTAAAGGAATCAATCCTTTCGAAATATGGTTGTTTTTAAGGAACAACATATGATGATCCACGATTTTTTCTCGGAAAGCTTCAGGATCATCCCCTTCTTGCATGATCCATATCGGGTCATTTTGATTTTCTTGGTCTGCATGAGTTTCGGAGAATTCACCCACTGCTTCAAGAAATTTCTTAATTTGTTCATCGTCCTCAAAGACCTTCCAATGCTGGATATTGTCTGGTATAGATGGTTTGTGTCTGATTTCTATGTGATACTTCAATTTGAAAGTTGTGGGAGGAGAGAAGGTTGAAGTTGCTTTAGCCAATGCATTAGCATGTAAATTCTATGCGCACGGGATGAAATGGACATTTACAGACGAGAAAAAGTTTTCCATGAGATCCCAGGCACAATTCCTGTATGATCTTAATCTGGGATGCTTGGCTTGGTACTGTCAATTTATCTATTTGACTATTAACTGTGCATCTTCGTATACCTCTAAGTTATTTATTTTTAACTTCTTGGCAGCCTCTAATCCTAAGACCAATGCTTCGTATTCACAAATGTTGTTAGTATAATCTATATCCCACTGCAGTCTGTAAGACAAAGGAACAACGAACTTTCCTTCATGAGCCACTAAAAGAACTCCTACACCAGCCCCTTCACAAGATGAGGCACCGTCAAAATACATTTTCCAGACACCAGTGCTACACAGATCCTCTGTCATGTAACTTGACTCTTCCTGCTCTATATCGTTTTCCTCCGGACAACCATCTAAACCATCATCAAAAGACAAGATACAATTTCCTAAATCTTGATCCGCAATGTAAATAAGGAAATTGTTTGGGTTTTGAGGGTCGCTTACTGTATATGCTAATCTCGTTTCTTTGTACAGCCGAGTAAATTGCCCACCAAAAACAGGAATTGTGGCGAACGTCATATCCAATTGAAGAGAACCCCCCAGCTTGGCTCCCCATGACCTAGACAACAGTAAGCCATACTTGGGGGGAATATCAACAATAACCACATCCATCAAGATACTCTTAACTGGGACCTGTTCCAGGGTAACTACTAAGTCCTTTATCATTCCCATACACTTAACTCTTCTTGAGTCAAAAGAGTAAAGATCTCCATAAGGTCTGGTGATCTGGAGACCCAGTTTGTCCATAATAATCTTAGGCATAACGTTATGGGAGGCTCCAGAGTCTAACATGAAATTATGTAGCAATTGATCATATACATTTAAAGTGATATAAAAGGGAGCAATAGTGTCTTTGGCCCCTTCAAAATGAGAACCAAAAGTAATGTTAGGTTTGTCATCCTCCAGGTTTAAAACGTCAGACTGGCTTTCTAGCTCTAATACACCCATCACTTTGGTAATTTGTTTCCGATAAACGAGGTTTTTTGCTAATTCTACCAGAGGGATTGGTATCTTAATTTTATTTATCTCGTTTTCAAAAATGAAATCTCCACTCACCTTGTCTGCTTATTTAGTTGAGACTTCTGAATCCTTCCTTTCTGAATTATTCGTCTAGACCGCTTTATTACTCATGGTCTTGGTTGAAGGCGTAATTTTATTAGCCGTTTCGGTTCGGTTGCAGTCAGATCCCCTTCGGTTGCAGAAATTGATATGTTCGGATGCAGTCAGATCCCCTTCCCCAGTGAATTTAGGCAATTTTTTTATATAATTTTTGGGAAGGTCGTGCAGAGGAACGGGCAACACCAAGGGAGCGTATCTTGCTGCAACTTTCACAAACACTCTGGGAGGGGGGGCAGGCCATTGGCCTCCAGCTCCTCCTATAGGAGCTCCTCCCCCTCCTCCTCCGATAAACCCTCCACCTCCTCCTCCGGCGGCTGCCATCGTTATTAGTGGAAAGTCGTAAAGGGAGTTTCGGAAAATTAGAAGTGAATATTTATTTTCTTCCTGAAGAGGAAAATATGGCGATGAAAGATAAGGAATGCGAGTACTTGGTTCCTCAGATTTTCAAGAGACGAAATCAGGAGAACCGACAGGTGTGGAAACCAAATGTGTAACACATTCTTCAGAATTAGGTGAGGTCGGGAAATCTAACCGAAGGAAAGATGGTATGTCAACTGTCGACGAACCTTCAAGAGGGTCCTTTCCTTTGTGTACTAAGGGGATTGTCGGATGAATCTCACTCCTATCCTCGAAGCTGTTTGACGTCAAATATTTAGTGTCAGAGAGAGGACTGCGTGAAGTTGAGAGTTTAGAAGAACTCTTAGTCTTCAGTTGTGGGGGTTTCAGTTTGTAGACTACATCGTTTGACTTAAGAGAGCCTCTCACTTTTAGAATATTCTCGGGATCAGTAACGGGCATAATTTGCTTACCATCTGGGTTTTGTCTGGTATTCCTTCAACCGGATGCCAGTTTATTATTTGTGGAGTCGCCAAGTGAAAGATTAGGAAGCCTTAAAAAAGGTGTGTACTCTTTGTTCACTATCAAAGGGTAACACTTTCAACAAAACAAAATGTCATTTTCCCAGGGAAAAATATTTCGTAACTTCGGTCCCCGACAACGGCGCTAAAAAGATGTTGTTCCAAAGTCTGTACTTAAGGCTTAGAAGTACAGTGTCTAGGCATCTGAAAGTGGGTAAAGGGTAGAGAAAAGAGAAACGTCAACCTTCAGCAAGGGAAAGTAAGGAAGATTTATGCATTGGCATTGTCTAGCTTCCCACTGTTCCTAGATGTTTATATCATGTTCAATCGTTGTCCATGAACGTTCGAGTTCAACCCGGGTAGTGGTTGTTTTAAGAATAGTATCGAAAAGGTTTAAGGCAATGTGTGTTTGATTTGATAATCCGGGTTCGATATTGGGCCGAGTTGGTACGGGGACAGTCATGGAGGAACAGTTAAATAAGAAAACTTCAAAGGGAGAATTTAAGTGTTGTCTCAATTCGGGCGTATAAAAGAGAGTTTACGGTTTCAGGAATAAAAACACGGTGCAAATCAAAGGCTCTTTCTCGTAACTAGGTTATATTTTAATAAAATTGTATGAGGTGGGAGAAAACATTTAGTTGTCTATCAAGTAAGGCTCCTATCAAGGGATAATCTCACGTATAAACAGAAGAAGAAAAATGTAAGGAAATAACCCGATGAAGCATAATATATATAGAATTCTGAAAGTTTTGACTGGTCTTACACCTGCTGATAGCTGGTACAGAGGAAAAACAGTAAACAATATAGAAAACCAAAATTCATTTTCTATAGTAGAGGTTGTACTAAATTATAGCGAATCATTCATTAGATAAGAATATGAAATGAAACGAAATATGAGATACAAGAAAACAAACTCATAACACAGTCATGACGAAATTGAGAATCTTCAGATTTTCTTTGTATTAATTCTCAAAGTGTAAAAACTCTGTTACAATCGACACAAAAAGGTCCAACCCTGTTTCTTTCTTTCTATGGTGTATTTATACAGTTTTACAATAAGATAGAATCTCAATCGTTGCAAAATTTTCAGTTATGATAGGGAGGAGAGCAATCGCTCCATTTCTTCTTCTCTATCTTTACTTGGTGCCAGAAGCTTGTCCTCCTGCATGCTCGGTACAGGTGACACATCTTTTGACCAGTCGAGATATCAGCCGTGATGGTTCTGCTTGAAAATTGGCTTCAAAAGAGTAACAATCTCGGGCTAATTGCGGAAAATTTTCTTCCATCTGTCTGTCTATGATGTCGATAGCTCATAATTGCACGCTTGGTTTAATCATACATTTGTCTATTTGGACTATGTCCACCATAGTCACTCGGGAGATCTCGGCCGAATCTCCTTCCTCTTTTTCATTTAAATCGAGTGAGATTTTTTCCATATTCATCTGAATCAATGTATCGGCATTACCTCTGCTATCAATGCTTAACAGATTACCATCTATAGAGCTAAAAGCCTCTTCTAAGGATTTCATTACCCTCTTGGATTGAAGCTTGCCTTCCGAGATGTTGTGCTCCCATTCTTTCAATAGAATGTTTCCTCTGGTCTGCTCCGAAATGGTGAACCTGGGAGTACTTCCCGAATCCCTGTTGTTTGTGGCTATCAAAGCCTCTTGAAAGGCGACCCGTGCTACTCCAGCTTCTCTTTCCCTAGTGGATAAATTCTCCAGAACTTGATTAACCAACAAACAGTTGTCCCGAATCACCTCTACCTTGGCGAGTAAATTTTGTTGGGGCACAAAGACTCTGCTCCGAATATCCATCGCCTGGGATTGGAACATCCCGATATTTATCACTTTGCTCTCGGTGATTTCCACCCTAGCCTGTAGATGTTCGATCAAATATTTTTGATGGCTCACTTGCATCTGACCGTCCTGAACCACCAGCTGTGCTTGTTCAAGCTTAGTCTTGAGCATCTCTATCTCACCTTTATCGGCCAACCTTTCTTTCTCTATACCTACACTCACTTGGTCTTTGGCAGTCTCCGCTGTTGTGGCTAGTCTGGCTTCTAGGATCTTGATGAGGCGATTTTTTTGTTTAAGCTGGTTTTTCAAAACCCCGACTAAAAATTGGTTCGCTGTGGTATATGCACCTAATGTCCCAGTTATTTCTGTTGTGAACTGTTCATTTTTCTTGTCCTTCCCATCAGTCATAACTTTGTATTTCTTGACTGTCGATTCCCCATCCTTGTAGAATTCTCTCTTTACCACTGCCTTTCTCTTCTTATTGAAGAAGAACTCATTTAGAGGGAGTTCTTTCACCCTTATAGGCCACAACTCCTTATTGAAGATCCACCCTGCGTCAATATTTCCCTGAGTTGACTGCAAGGGATTAACTGATGTGATAGGATCCCCAATTTGTTTCACTGATTGTCCTGGAGTAGTAACCAGACTCTGCTTCTTCGGTGGGTCGAGAGTCTTTATCTCTTCTTTCAGACTCTTAATTTTCTCTCCATCGTCCTGGTGTTTTTCCTGATCGGGAGTCGCATCCTTGGAGCCTTCAGCCTCTTTTTTTTTCACCTCTGCTATACTCAGACTCTCGCCCCATAATACTGTGGGAAGACAACTACATCCTTGTTCTTGGAATTTTAGAACATCGACCCTCTCTTCAAGTGCCAATGTTTGTATCTGAGATAAAATCTTGGCATAAGATCGTGCGCCTCGGAAAATGTCATCCGAGGGTGAATTTTCGTGCTCAAATCTCTTGATCCCGCAACTGGCCAAATGATTACTCACGAATCTTTGCGGATCGTGTTTCTTGTATTCAATAAGGACCAACTTTAGGTCTTCCAGGGTTGTTGCCTCAGCTTTAGCAAGCCCGAAATCTAATAAAGAATATGAATCTAAATGAACAGGAAAAGGTGGCCATACCTTTTTTGAGTATCCCTTAAGCTCCTTACTTATACCACCGATCACTGTTTGTCTAGCAACCTCACGACAAGCCAGCTTGTCGGGAATGTGCGGGGGAACAGAAGCCCCAAAAACTCTGAGATATGAGAATTCGGCTTCTACATACCAGTCAACTATGCTGCTCAAATTCATCACTATACTATTCGAGATCCTGGGTGGCAGGTGGCGGAAAATAGTGACATGCAGCGGTACCATCACCCAGTTGAAGATTTCATATACGAAATCTACTGCTTTGTTTTCCCACAATTTCGCATGATAGACATGGATGGGATTGTTCTCTGCTAGAGTCCAACTCCATTTCATTAAGAGAAATGGTGTTAGAAAGCACACGACATCCATAATGTATGCAGACATAAAAAATGAAGAAATGTTTCCACTCTCTTTCTGCGCCCGATACTCCATAATCCGACTGATCAAGCTATCGAACATCATTTTCGCCCAGTCAAAGGAATAGCCTTCGACGACTCGAAATATTAGAGGCACCCATTGAAGAAAGAAATGTGAGGTGTCCTCTCTCCCATATAATCTGCATGTCATCATAGCTACATACTTGTACTACGGTTCTAAGGAAGCTATTGAATATATACCATGATTGTCTGCCCTGAACTTCGCAGGGTGCGAAACCCAATCTTTTATTAAGCTAGACATGGTTTTATCATACTGCACACATTCCTTCTATTTGAATTCTTCCAAGAATTCAACACCATATGTAAAGTCGGACGTTGTGGGAAACTTATACATGGCTTGCAGATGTTTAGGCCTAAAAGTCCCGATGGTGACCTTCTGCTCATTCATGATGGTTTTGGTTGGTATGTCCACATGGTCTAATGCCCATCAGATCATATCATAATATGGCAGTAGTCGTGGCTTGGCTGCTACTTTATGCATTCCTGATTGAATGACGATCTTATACTTGGTGGTTATGTCGTCTTTTTCATTGTCGCTGGAATCTTCGGAATAATCCACTAATTCGGCCTGCATAACATCAGAAACGAACGACTAGTTTGGGACAGAGTCGACACTTCGAGGTGAAATATTAGCGACGTTCTCCGAACATTATCCCGAAACCTCAACACTGGCTTTGGATGCGTTTCGTGGGGCCATGACTGGAGATCTTTCTTTTTCTCTTCTGCGATAAAAATACGTATACATACAGAAGTTAGCTCACTGAGAAAGTGTTCTCTGCGTAATATAGAAATGCATTTGTTATAATGAATAATATTTCTATATATATTCGAAAACTCGGTACTTTTTAGAAGAGATCTATCAAATCATGTTTAGAAATAAATTTAGCCATAAAAACCCAATCTTTATATGTCGATTCACCTTATTTCTAATTAATGCCATAATTTTTGGCGGTTTGAAATGTCAGTGGACGTAAGGAAGGATTTAGAGTGCTTCATAAACTGTGCAAGCATCAAAACATGGAATATACTGATTTGGCTTAATTAATCTAGTTTTACCGAAGTTAATTAATCTTTCGGTACTCGTTGTATCGAGATTTTTTTCTTTAACCCTTTGAACCTCTAGCACCCGAGATTGCGATGATTGATTTTGTTTAACAAAAACACAATTGTGATTAGGCACTTAATAAATTGCGTAATTATTTATATTCTCCATATCGCGACTCGGAGCTTCGAAGGTAAGTTTCTGGGAATTCTGCATGCTGAGTTGCGAAACCACGAGATCGCGATAACACGTTTTAATTAAAAGGGAAGATAAACTTGGATTAAGTGTTTAATTAATTAAGTTCATATATTTATTGTGACTTCGCGACTTGGGCTTAGACAATGTAGTTTTTTTAAAAGAGAACACGCCGAGAGACGAATTGCCGACGGAACTTAACCATGGCTTAGTTTTTTCCTTTAACTTTGACATGGGTTACTAACATATAGACCTCGTGGTTTCGGCTATCGGGGATACGATAATGAGAGTTTTGGATTTAGTGAACGCCGAGGCGTGAAAACCCGATGATGTTCAATCGAGAGTTAGGAAAACTTTACTCCCGTTACTGACCTAAGGTAAAATTTTAAAGCGATTTTGCTATTTCGTTGCTCGGGATTTGTGAACTACGTGACGTATAGCATCCAACATGAGAAACCCCGAGGTAGAACAAAAGGGGGAATTTTTTCTGCCAAAAAGTAGAAATCACCTCGAGAGTATAGTAATCATCATTGCTGCATGATAAGACTTCAAAATATTTGAAACCACAGACGGAAAATACGAAAACCATCTTTCGATTTCAAGCATTAAGACATGAAATTTGAGACAGGCTAGAAAAAACAAAGGCGGCTCCAACATAAACTATGTAAGGTAGCTAGAGAGGTAGTGGAGGGGCCCAGAGGGCCCATAGTGATGATAGTTGAGACCATTCAATGTAAGGTGGACTAGGTCCACTATATTATTAAATAAGACCCACTATGGTAGTTAGATATAATAAATGCGTAATTAAATATAATAAATGTAAGAGGATTTCTTAGAAGGTTCTACTTCTAGAAGATTCATTCTCTATAATGTTCTTAGTTGATGGTAGCACTATATAAAGGGGTTCAAGAAATATAATGAGACATGAAGAGAAGTATTGTATTTGTAGCAGTAGCGCAATAGGAGGATGCTCCCTCGAAGAGGCAAGTGAACATGAGAGGATCCCTTCCATAATAGGATCCATTGTATGGTGTTGCCCTACCTCAAGAGTTTGATGGTAATAAAGGAGATTTTGCATATTGTTCTTGTATATCTGTTGTGGTGATTTTGTATTCAGTATTGGGTACTTAACAATTGGTATCAGAGCACTTTCCTTGGCCAAAGAAGGAAAGATTTGTTTTCTCTTTTTGCAGAATTTTTTCTAGGAAGAAAAAGAGGGAGGTGCACTTTAGGTTCATATATAAACATTTATGAGCTGAATTGGAAACAAATATTGGGTATTTGAATTCCTCTCGGAAAAATACCCAATTTCAAAAAAAAAATCAACCGAAACGGAGTTTGGGAAGTAAAGTTATGAGCATTTTAAATTCAGTCGTTTTTCAGAGTTTTTCCGGAAAAAAAAACCACGATTTTCTGTCGTAGCTTATTATTCTATTTTTGGGGGTTTTTCATAGCAAGATGTATTTTACAGGGAAATTTTATGGCCCTAGTATTGAATCATTCATTAAAGAAATAAAATCAGCACGGGAAGATACTTGGCCCCATTGGGTAGATCTCAAATTGCAAGGTGATGCTGCCATTTGGTGGAAATCGGTTGATTATAAGGAGATGATGAGACTCTCCAATGTAGAATTTGAAAAAATATTGTTAGACAAGTGGTCTCATGGAGAAAATAAGGATAAAGAGAGAACCAAGAGTTTATTTTAAAGTAAAAAATCTATATTACAAGTTCATGGTTGTATTCATAAAGAAAATATAGTTGTTTCTATTAACCCTAGTTGCATGCATAATTTTATCAATGTTCAGTTGGTTAATAGATTGCAAGTTCCAATAAAGAATATTCAAAGTACACATGTTGAGGGTGAAAATGTTCAAATTTTTAAAGATTTGAAGATTACCATGGATAAATATGTGTTGCATTCGGATTTTTATGCTATGGATATCGATGAAGTGGATATTGTTTTGGGATATCCTTGGATAGAATTAGTGGGTACCATTAATATTAATGTGCAAAAGAATTTTTTAAGGTTGTGGTACAAGAAAAAGAAAATCACATTGCAGGATGTGTCTCTTAGTAAGAAAGATGGACCCATGGAGGCTAGCAAAGAAGTTATTGCCTAGTCTGAAGTTGAATCAGAGGCAGAGTCTACAGAAGGAGATGAAGCAAAAATACAAGAAGGACATAATC
>SNQJ01S0249471.1:0-12931 GCA_010110895.2 Picea sitchensis | reverse complement strand
TAAAAACCCTTGAAAATCTCATAAAAACCCAATAAAAAATGGAATAAAAAACCATTTACAACACACCCACAACCAAGGATCATGAGATTGGCTCAGATCCCCAGTGGAGTCGCCATTCTGTTGGTGTGAGTTTTTGCAGTAAGGGTTAGAAAATCCACAAACTTTGTGGTTGTGAAAAAACTACAGACAAAAAGGGTTAGAAAACAAGAAACCATAGTTTTCTAAGGAGTAAATATCTCTATATCTATGTTATTCAGTGAGAGTAAAAGGCATGCAACAAAAAAAGACATGAACAACAATAAATGTAAAGAATCAATATAATTTCATACCCAATAACTAGAGTGAATACAGAGACACCCGTGGAGAAAAACTTGTGAAGACTAGAGTCCTCTTATGGCCTTTATGTGGGAGGGTTCTTCTTCTTTCCTGAGTGTGTGGCAATAGGCTATGCGTCTCCTCTTTGATGACTAAAAGTGATGGTGAAATGAGGCCAAAAGATTAGGGGAAATTTAAGCAACACTTTGTTGCTTTCAATGTGTGAGGATATGGAAAATGGAGGGGATCTCTTTATTTTATAGGAAAAATAGTGGTTATCCTTGATAGGGTCAAAATAATAAAATATATTATTTGACCAAAATCAATTTTAACCATTAATTTTGATTTTTGTCTCTTTTTTTCTCAATAAAATAAAGAGGGAAAATTTCATAAAGTGTTTTTAACTTTAATTAAATGGAAATAAATTTAGGAAAAGTGTTCTCCTAAGTTATTTGAGGGGAAAATGATGTGAAAGGTCTTTATTTTAAGCTAGAAGTATTGGCCTCTTATTGTTGCAATTGTCTTCTGGTACCCTAGATGGTCAACATATAGTACATTGTGCATCTCCTTTAGCACTATATTTCTTAGTTCCTGAGTGTTAAGAACATAAATTTTCCCTTGAACAACAAAATTCCATCATCTTCCAACCTGTAGTCCTCAAATGTTAGTAGTATGTTTCCCTATTGTAAGCCTTATGTGACTTGTGCATAATTTTTATATGATGCTACAACTTTTAAAATTCTAATTTTTAAATCTAAAAATTATATGCTAATGTCTATATCATGCATTTCACGCACCCTCCTCCTGAGTGCATCAACCATTTTATTATCTTTTCCCTTGATGTGCTTTATGTCAAAGTCATATTCATTGAGAAATTCCATCCATCTAGTTTTCCTGGGATTTAGCTATGGCTGCTCAAAAAAGTGTTTCAGACCACTATGATCTATCTTTAGCTCAAATTTTCTTCCCATGAGATAATGCCTCCACATTTTTAAGGCATGAAATATGGCTGCCAACTCTAAGTCATGGGTAGCATAATTTATTTCATGCTCTTTAAGCTTCCTTGACTCATAACATATGACATGCCCATTTTGTTTAAGGACTCCACCGAGCCATTCCTTGCATGCATCTATGCACACAACAAAATCCTCATCTGGATCTACAAACTTTAAAATAGGTGCACTAGTTAATAAATCCTTCTAGTGTTTGGAAACTCTGTTCACATTTGGAACTCCACTCAAACTTTGCTCCCATATTTTGCAACAAAGTGTTTGGATGTGCGAACTTGGAGAAACCTTCAATGAATATCCCATAGTTGCATCAATCTAGTCCCATAAAGGATCTCACTTATGTAATACTCTTTGGTCTAGGACACCCTTTTATTGCCTCAATCTTCTTAGGGTCCATTGTTATGCCCTCCTCTAAGATGACGTGGCCCAAATAATGGATTTTCCTTCGATAAAAAAGCGCACTTGCTTAACTTTGCATACAATTGGTGCTCTCTCAACACTTATAGTACCATCCTCAAATGTTTCTCATGATTTTCCTTAGTCTTGGAGTAGATAAGAATATCATCCAAGAAGACATTTATGACAAATTTGTCCAAATAATTTCTGAACACTCCATTCATTAGACACATAAAAGTAGTTGGTGCATTTTTCAAGCCAAATGGCACCACCACAAACTCATAATGGCCATACCTTGTTCAAAATGTTGTCTTGCTAATATCTTCTTCTATGATCCTCACCTAATGGTAACCCAACCTTAGTTTTATCTTGGAAAATATCCTTGCTCCTTTTAGTTGATAGAAAATATAATCGATTCACAATTTATGGTACCTATTCTTTATCGTAACCTTATTAAGTTGTATAAAATAAATACACAACCTCGTATTTCAATCATTTTTCTTCACAAAAGGCACTAGGGCACCCCAAGGTGAGACATTGGGGCATATGTGCCCCTTCTTCAACAATTCTTCTAGCTACATTTGCAATTCTTTCAGCTCTGATGTGCTCATTCTATAGGGATTTTTGGACATTGGGGAATCTCCAAGAATTAAGTTAATAGATAAGTCATTGCCTCTTTTTGGTGGAAATCCTGGTAATTCCAAAGCACATATTCATATTCTTTCAATACTGGATAATCTTCAAGACTTGGCTCCTTATCCTTTGTTGTATCTTCTATACAAGCTACATATATCTTGCATCCTTTCCTAAAAAAAAATTCCAGCTGCAATGTTGAAACATCTCTAACATATATAGGTCATGGAATACCTTGCACTGTCCTTGAATTCCCTTCCTCATCAAGGGATGTGAAATCCTTGTTGTAGTAATCTAGGACAACACAATGTGTGTCTAGCCAATCCATACCAATTAAGAAATCATAGGACCCGAGTGGTATGATGTTCAAATTTGGCTTAGTGTTGACTCCATTCATGCTTGTTTGGAAATCCTTGACAAATTTACTGATTTGCCTCTTGGTTCGAGTGGCTAGTTGAACCAACCAAGAATTTTCATGCTTGCATCTCTTTAATTTAAATATATCAACTATATTTGGATCTATATAGCTATGACGAGCTCCATAATCAATCAAAATAACTATGGGTTTATTATTAATCTTACCTTCTACCTTAATCATGTGGGATTGGTAGTTTGCTTGTCTATTTTCCAAGACTGCATAAATCCTTGGCATGCTCCTACCGACGTCGTCCACTATATCAAATTCCTGAATGTTATGCATAATCCCCATCTTATCTCCCTTGAAAGGACAATCTTTATACAAGTGGTCTCCTTCACATCCCCAACACTTTATGGGCTTCGGTCTTGGCCTCTTCTCCAAGGAATCTGCAATTTTATGCTTACCTTGTGTTGGATTCCCTTGCTAATATGCTCGAGAGTTATTCCTAACAAAAGGTGTCGTCAAAGGCAACAGGTGTGGGGGGAGTCATATTTGACTCCGAAGGAAATCAAATCATTGAGTATTCATGGGGGATAGGAAACAACACAAATAACCAGGAAGAGGTTCTCATATTATATATGGGAAGGCACCTCATCCCAGCAGACAAATATTCTCGAGTTATTTTCGTTGACGAATCTGATCTGATTATCAAGGGGCTACAGAGACTAAATAAAAATGCTCATCCAAATCTCATGTGGATTTATCAAAGAATCATGAATATGGAGAAACAATTCAATCTTGTGAGCTACCACCATGTTTATAGAAGGAAGAATGGGAAGGCAAACACCTTGGCCAAAGAAGCAAAGAACTTGGCATAGAGAACAATCCGAATGAATGGGGATTATTCTCAGATTTACCTCCCATAATCCAAGAATGAAACTTTCCAAAAATTTAAATTTTTTCAAGGAGACAAGTCAGTTCAAGGAACCAATTTTTGAAATGAAAGGATTGGGAGGGGATGTGACCCCACCTCCCATCTATATTGGAGCAAATAATGTCACATGGGCGTTGACCACTCAACACACCCTAAAAATTATACATAAAATTTCACTTTTTGGGTACCGCTTGATCTTTTGGCATTGTCTGATATGAAAAATGTGTCCTTTGCTCATCATTTTTTATTCTCAATAAGTCTTTAAAATCTTGCTTGGATATATGAAAATCATTAACTTAAAAGACTAGTATCTAAAGTAGAGAAATGACAGTCAAAGTTTTCTCGGGCGTGCTTAAGGAATTCGGCATCGGAAAGGATCAAGCGTGAAAGAAAATGCTAGAGAGAACCAAAGTTGTCAAGCCCCAATCTTCGTCGACATCGGCGAATGGATGTTTTCTTTCGCGAAATAGCTTCACCATGGATATCGTCGATGACCGGTTTTCTCGGCATCGGCAAAAGGTTGAAATAATAAGAATTGAATGAAAATGAAATAATAATCGCCGATCGCCGACCTCCGAAACGTTTTCGGTATCGGGAGATTCGAAGAATGATAGCCCGCGAAGAAACTGTGCGCTAGTTTTATTCCCAAGGCTGTCGAACACTCTCCGTGCATCGACACTCACAGTGTCAAGCTCATTTTTGTGTGTTCAACTTAAACAAAGCTCCGAGTCCGACCGTTACCCATAAGTTAAGTTCTCGGTCATTAGTGCCCTGTATATCGAGTCAAAGGCACCGCGTCGATAACATACGATGAAGGAAATCGGCGTCGGAATTTTTCTCACGAGGATACCGATGGAAACATGCATAATAATATCGTAGATTCACGATCTTCCCACTAAGAAGATAACGCGATGGGATGTTTTAGCTCTAATATACGCTATATACGATGCATTTAAAGGTTAATTAATCCCATAATCTCACACTAATTGCTAATTCATGCGTGAATCAAAGGACCGTTTGAACCTGCCAATACAATTCATTTTCCCCCCCGCGCCTCCACCGTCAACCCACGTAAAATTTATTTGTAGAGATCCGGCGATAGATTGTTTTGAATTTCACCCATTACTCATATTAACTGGTTGATACGACTGGTAGGATCTCTCCCGTTATATTCTCTAAGTCATTGAAAACAAGGTTATTATGTGCACGAAGGAATTTGGATCATCTAGAGGAGCGAGACAAGCAGTCCGAGGATAAATTCCAAGGTCCAGTGAGTATAAAAACAATAGTTTAGCAAGTATTACAGGTATGTACCGGTCAATGGATTTTTTATGCTTCATTTGATACGTCTTATCCAATGTCACTCTGGGCACCTGCCTAAAGATTGTTTTCAGTTGCAGGAACGATGCCTCCGAAGAATCCCACCACCAAGAAATCTCCAAGAGAACCAAAGCTACAGGAACCAGAGGTGGGAGAAGGTTCCTCCCCAGCCATGGCGAGACAATTGGAATTCACTCCAAAACCGGTGCCCGTCATCAAAACCGCCACTAAAAAAGATTTCGTTCAACCCCCATCCTTTGGAGACACAGAGGTGAACATTGGGACCAAGACAATATTCCCTCATTGGGAAGAACTTTTCAAGAAGATTAAGCGGGAAGAAATACCCGAATATACCCCGCACAATGATCCTGATATGAGAGGACTCGGCAATGAAGTCCTCTTGAATGTCTGAAAGGTGTACCTACATATGGTGGCGAGTAGGACTCTGGTATTTCCCTGCATCGAACTCCTGAAATGGATTATTGATCACACAGACACACAAAAATGTTTGATTAACGATGACAACGGCGGGTGTGTCGGGGTTTTCCTTTGATTCAAAGTGCAGAATTATTACAAGCTCATAGAGACGGAAGAGCGGTTGAATACTGATTTTGTTTTGAGCTTCTATGAGAAACATGACACCAACAAGGTGATGGATTCCTGGTGGAGAAAGGATAAAAATTTCACCAATCATACCTTCGGCTGGTACCTGACAGCCAACCTTAGAGAACCATACATCTACCTAATGGCTCTCCTCTGTAGATTTCATGGGGAAAACAACTGCTCTAGGTTTTCAGAAGCTTGGATGCCTCTAGTGTATACCATAGCCATTTCAGGAATAGGTTTTAACTGGGGTGCAATCATCTCCAAACAAATGATCACCTGCATCTGGCAAGATTAGATGTCGAAAGAAGGAGAAACCCCATCCTTTTACATGACATCTTATATTATGGATGTCGTCTCTGCCAGAAATGATTTCGCTGGAATGAACTTAAGCTGGCATACCTAAGATCTCCCGGTCCATGTTTATTTCAGCATCTTGTGGGAGAACAGGTACAAGAAATCCTACTCTCTCATTTGCGACAAGTTTATCACACACATTCATTTGTTGTTGTTCAAGAAAGAATGACCAAGGTTGTTAGATGTATCCAAAAATATTATATCGAAGGTTGGCCACTGGTATCTGGATGAGCGCGATACCTACATCATGTTTTTCGGCGTCACCGGAGCACCTCATCTGCTACTTGTATATGTCCCTGATCGACTAATAGTAGGGGAAATCTGTTATCAGAGCATCCTGCAAGGTTACAATGCTACTTTGGTAAAGGATAAGAAGCGAGCCTTCATACCCTATGGGTTCCATATTGGTTTCTACATGGTAAAGGACACCGCGCAGGCCAAGCAAGAAGGGTTAATCCAATTGGAGTTTCGATTCCAGACTAGTCATTTTCGCAAACATGACCCCAAGGGTATGGTCCTGAAGCACGTGCAACGGGTATCATCTTGTTGTCCATATGCCCACGACAGGTTTGAGGATGAAATCTTAACCGAAAATGCTCAAGACTTGGAAGAGGTGATGGCGAGGATTGATGACCCCAAGGCAACCAGATTCAAGACTATGAGTTGGGATGAGCAAGAAATAGTCTTGGAACAAATAATTCAGGAGACCATCAAGATAAGAGAAGAAATGATATCAGTCGGAGCGGTGGGATCTCCCCAGGGAACCACTGAAACGACAGGGATTTCCCAGGAAACCTCAGTACAGGACAGGAATTTCCCTGAGGTTCAGGACATGCGAGAGAGAGGGGCACTTATGTATCAACACACCTTGTTGATGATGGGTCTGATGCGGGATATCCCGGACCCCTTCAGGTTGACAAGGTTTCTGACCGACAGCCCAGAAGAGAGCCCGACGGGGTTAAGTGGCCCTGATTTCATAAACCCAGGTAACAACAACGGGTCAAATAACCATGATTCCACAAGTCCACCAGTCAAATCGCCGGTAGGTGTGACAATTCAACCAGAGGCGGGTCAAGTATCAATGGAAGTAGGCACACCTAATCCTTTGAGCAAATTTATAAATATATATAGAGATGATGAGAGCCCAGGGACATCTCTCGGGACCCCTGTGCAGATCCAAGAGAAAAAGGGACATGAGAAGGTTGCTTTGCCTGATCCCAGGGTTCGAACCCAAGAGGTCCCGGGGAAGGAAATAGAAACCGAAAATGTTCCCGACACGAAGAGGCCTAATGCATCGAAAAATTGAGCAGACAATATGAAAGACAAGGCGGAACTGGATTAGTCAAAGGAAAGATCCCCACAAAAAGAAGTCGATGATTCGGTTGTCGACGAGAAAGTAAGTATCGAGCCTTTTCCCAACGTCTCTATTTCTCTTAATACCCAGATCCCCAATAAGCGACAGGTGGAGGTCGGGCCCTCAGAGTACAACGAGAGAGTTCAAGAACACGATCTGGAACAAGTATATACCGCTGGAAATATGGGAAACACACTCACATGGGGTGATCAACAGATTCCTGAATCGTTGGACAAGGTGGTCGATATCTATGAGATGTCCTATGATCGAAAGAAAAGGGCCATCGTCCAAAGAACCACAAATAAAAGGAGAATCATGTTGGATCACTCCGTCCTCATCACCACAGAGGAGGATTTGATAAACACAGAAAATGCCAGAACATCTAAGCTCATCAGCGCGGGGAGGGAAATTTCAACTGCCACCCTGGACAGAGATAAACGGGATGAAAAATAATTGGTCGTTTCCATGAAGGAGATAGAAAATTTGCGCCACCTGTTTGAATACTATAAGGGAACCACTCAGACCACGATTTATCTGAGAAGCGATTTCGAAGCAGCTTACAACAGGTTTACACAGTAGCGACACCTGTTCACCGTGAATATAGCCAACCTCCAGGAAGACACTCTCATGGAACTCACAACATGCAACGATATGGAGCGATGGCATGAAAGGGCGCAACAAGTCGTAGAAAGACTCAAATACATCGATGTAGTCCAGCAGGTCCGAGATAAAGAAGAACACGACATCCAGGTGTTGGGAAAAAGCAGTCTTGATCAAATGAAGAGATCAACCGAGTATTGGGATAAGATGTCTCAGGAACCACATAGATAAATTCAAAATCAATGGGAAAAATGTGAGAAACATTGGGGTAAAATCAACAAAGCAATGAAGGATATAGGACTCCTCAAGTTCGGCGACCCCGACAACTTCATTGACTTATGCGACATAGTCAGATAACATGCCAAGAAGGATTCACTATGGGCCGAAGAGCTAGCCAAGGTGACTAATACGTCGCCAGGAAAAGTGAAAAGATTTATGGAACATCTGATGAAGGTTCAAACCGTGCTACAGCAGTTAAACACCAATCTAGTGAAGTACCGAGCGCATGCAGTTGAGATCAGAGGATTCTACGCGGCTCTGATGGAGAAGCATAGGTTTCCATGGGCCCAAACTTGCAAGGATTTTTTTATCAGTTGGTCAAAGTATGAGGAAAGTCACCCTTTCAAGTGATATCTCGAGTTGAGTGTTAAAGAAACTATTAGAAGAGGACGCCACGTGGCGAATTTTGTTTTGTTCAAACTACACTTAGTCGTTATTTTCTGTTGGATTTTATGTTATAAAAAAGAACATCGACCAATTAATTAGGGGTCGATGGTTGTTGCAAGAAATTTTTCTTTCTAGTTGTTAAGAATTATTTTGAAGCTCCCTTTGAATTGAGAAGTCCTTCTAGACCATAGAAAAGTTATTTTCATCAACTGCATGTGTGATTGGACGAGGAGAAGAACTATTTCCTATCTTGTTTCATGAATGATGTTGTAATGAGTAAGAGAAATTAATTTTGTTGTCAAGTTATCCGATGCAATGTTTTGTTGTTATTTTCTTTAATGATGAAGATGAATCGTTGTGTTATTATGTGAAGAATGATTATGGTAGATGAATTATTTTTCTTGCCATTATCTTATTGCATATGTGTTTTCTTTCTGGTAATTAATATCTTAGACAATAATTGGATGCTCACATGGTTAATGTATTAGTACTAGGCCCTCTGGTGTAAAATTGTCGTCTGCATGCTTGAGCAGCGGGTTATCCCAAGTTCAACCTCTTCCCCTTAGTTAAGCTTAATTCCATTTTTGTTTCCAAGTTGGTTTATACCAGCTTACATCTCATATCGGTCCCACCCAAGAGAAAATACAAAAAAGAGATAGTCCAAACTGAAGGAAGAGCCTTCACAAGAAAACGTAAAGCCCATCGATAATTTTGTCGGATCACAAGATCTGGAGAACCATTCCACTATTAAACACTGCAGAGTCTAATTGGGCCTCGGTGGCGGGTTTGGTTCCTACTGTTGAATCAAGGGATTTAAGGCCCATCAACAGAATTGGCACTAGTAGGAGGGCCTGAGAATGAATGACTGGATATATATTCTATAGAGTATTTCAAACAGCCTATAGATTCAAAACAACCCACATGCATGGCTAGTCATTCCAAAGACAACCCACACACATTGAGTACTCCTGAAATGAGTAACTTACCCCAGCCCGAGGAAGAACCTTTTCACCCTGAAATACCTTACGCTCTTCCTCACGAGGAGGTAAATCAATTCAGAAGAATCACAAGAGCCTACGCCCAAAAACAAGAGCTCCCATACTCCCTCGGAGAAAACAACAAAGAATACCAGTGGTTGGTACTCCCGACAAGGTTTTCATTCACTCGGTAGAAGACTTAATAGATTTCGAAATTACCAAAATCCAAGATCCTCTTGATTTGATATCTAAAACGCCATCCAATGACGTCTTTGAACCAGAGGATTTTTCGGAAGAGGAGGAGTTTAACTCAGAGTCTAAAGACATGGAAGGCAACACCGACCATAATGATGAAAGGGGGAACCCACCTCTGAACAATCAACCCTGGTTGGCTAGAGACGCTTTGGCCCTCCCGAGAGCAGTTCATAACCTTCCTCGACATCCAGAGAAGTTGCTTCCTAAGTTTGATCCCGAAACCTATGGATTTCTTGAAGATCATATCAAGAAATTTATACTAGCGATTAGGCTTATGAATGTCCAACATGAAGACGTAGTATGCAGACTTTTCCCCTATACGTTTGAAAATTCAGCTTCCATGTGGTACTTCAATCTGCCGATAGGATCTATAACTAGTTGGATGAAGTTCCAAAAATATTTTCTAGACAAATTTTCCGAAGAAACTACTACGGGAGCTCTGATGGCCGAGTTGTTCTCCGCCACCATGAGCTCGAAGGAAAGGGTCAAAGACTTCAATCAAAGATTCACAACCATCTTGAACAAGTTCCAGCCCGAAGCTAAGCCAACTCAGGAATTGCAAATCGAAGTTTATGCTAACACTCTCCCAGCTTCTATTTCCATGTTCATGAAAAGGGTTGCTAAACAAACCCTAGCTGAGAATTTTGAAGAAGCCAAAACGATAGAATTCCAGATGAAAGGGTGTAAATAAGGTCAGGTTTCTTTAGTTAAGAAAGAAGCTCAACCTCCTCCCAGGAGAGGACTCCTTTTGAATAGATCGTCGGGGAAACAAGAAGAATAGACTCCCAACAAGGGTAATGGAGACATAGAAGGTCTACAATGCATGGTTAAGAAATTATCAAACAAGATCATAGATATGAAGAGAACCGCAGGGGAAGGAAACCAAATCCAAAGGCCCTATAAGCCTTTCTTTAAAACGAACCCACCATTCAAGTTGATTGAACCTCCCTCTGCTAACTTAAATATTGATCTAGGGAATGTAGCATCTGATTCTTTCTGCATGTATCACCAGGAAAACCACTCTGAAAGAGATTGTCCCCAATGGGTGCATGTCATGAATTTGATGGCCGATCGGTTTCTGGACGAAGTCTCCCTGACCAAACAATCGAGCAGTTCAATTATGAATATTGTTGACCAGGAAGAGATTGATCCACCACAAGATACAACCATGTTGATATGGGATCCCGACCTGATCATGCATTCCGACAACCTGTTCGAGTCTCAAGAACCACTCGTCAAGGTCTCGGTGGTGCAGACGTGCAGTAAAGGTCCACTTGTCTCAAGAGATATCGTTGCTACCCAAACTTCAAGAAATAAGACAATCCTCGATCACCCAAAAGCACCTTTTTCTCCCAGTAAAAAACCTATAAGCATCCATACCTGAGAATCGCCCAAATTGGATTACAACATAGTTGAATATTTGAAGAAGTTAAGGGCTAACATATAAGTCATGGACATATGCAGGATCCCTCAGTGGAAGGACTTCCTGCTACAAGCTTTGAACTCAGTAGAAGACCCTACCTTTTTTAATGGTCAGGAAAGAAATCTAACTTCCACAGACCCATTAAATAAACCAATCATGAATACTTATTCGGAAGATAAGAAGGGGAAGCCTATTGTCCCACCTTTCCTCTTAACGTTTGAAGTTTTCAATAGGAACCTCCATAATTGTTTGGTAGATTCATGAGCATCTTCCAACATTATGCCTGTTAGCGATATTTCTTGCCATGGGCTCGAGAGCATTCGGGTATGCAAGTTGCACAAAGTGATCAAGCGCAGCACGGGAGAATCCTTGTTTTTCCAAGTAGCAAGTCAAGTGAACGGGCGAAGTTTTTCCATCGGCAACCGAGATCCATCCACGAAGAAGATCGATGGTTATCGGGATCTCGGAGTTGCCAATTTACCCGACATTTAGCATCAAAGAAGACTCCTCTGTTTGGAGGTTGAATATTGGTCGTCCGATCCAATGACGCGTGTCACAAGAGTTGGCCGTCTCGGCACTTCGCCCATCGCGACTCCAGCACGCAAAGAACAACTCTGTTATTTTGCGAGACGCAAAGTGCCAAGAGTGTCCGGGAACTCGGGCCCACATAAGTGCCGAGAAGGTCTGAACCGTTCATCAAAGAAGGACACGTGGTTCGCGATTAGAATCCTCGCCTCCTCGCCCCTCGTAACATTGAAGATCGAAGGCTAGCTCCTCCCAGCTGCGAGACACGAAGTGTCGAGAGCGTATGGTCACAGCCCGTGGTCACTTGGGGAGAGGAAGGAGCTGCATAAAGAAGGCTCGAGGCGCTGAGTTCAGTTACAGAAAGGATCGTCGCAGTCTCCGAGCGCCATCGGATCCGATCTCCATATTGTTTCTCGCCTAAAGTAAATGATGACAAGAGTGGGTGGTTGAGATTTCCTCTCATTCATTAAGAGAGGGAATGGAGGTTTTGGCAAGCCGTCTGCCCGAGGAGGTCCTGTGTGTCGATTTTCCCAGAGAAGCCATGCCAGAGTCCTCGAATCAACAGAAAAATATGCGCACGCTAGCCCAACACTTAATGGCTCAGCTACCTTCCTTACAGGAGCCATGCGCAGCTAAGATGGCGTCTGTCATAAGCGCACGATCGTCCAGTCTGCATGCGCAGACTGTCAGAAGACATGCAGACGCAATGTTATTAATGCAATATCTCATTTTCGCTGATGTGTTTTTATTTTGAGTATATGTAGGCGTTTTGTCCATTTTTGTAAGCATCGATGGTTGAGCAGAGCTCCCGGTTGTAAAACTTTAATGAAGCACTGTGTATTGGTTATGTATAGACTTCTGAGACTTCTTGCCTTATGAATGCCAGTTTCTTTACATCTTTGTTATACTGTGTTAGAGCAGCTTGGAATTGGAGGATCCAGTCGAGTTGTAGCTATTATAGGATGATGTTGTAATGGATCACTGTAGCAGTTACGATGTTTCTAGTCAGTTCGTGTGATTTTCTTAACGCTAAGTGACTTGGAATTGGAGGATCCAGTCAAATCCCCTTTTAGTTTCTTGAGACCCTGAACCAAGAGGATCTTGCATTCAGAGTCTTTCTTCTGCAAACGACCGAAAGCCTGTTGCCCAAAGTCGTTTGTTCACCTTTCTCACTAAGTCTTCCACCTGTTCACCTTTTAATCAAC
>SNQJ01S0249470.1:0-12931 GCA_010110895.2 Picea sitchensis | reverse complement strand
ATTCATTATTATGTAACTAAACCACAGTTGTTTAAAATAAAATTATTGAACCGAACAATTGTGATTAAACGAATTCTTACACAATTAATTGATTGTTGTCTTTTTAAAAGACTAGTCTTGCTGACTGGATTGGATGCATACATAGAATACTAAAGGATGACAATTTGATTATTATTACATGTACGAGCATTGTATGTACTAGCTACACATACATTTCTTGTACATATACACTAGTATGTATGAGTTTTCTTGATTTACTTACTAATAATGTCGGTTACTTGTTATGAATGTGTAAACCACGTTCTTGTTCTTTGTACCATAAGATACCTTAACTTCGGGACGAAGTTTCCTGAAGGGTGGGCGTATGTAACGACCCTTGATTATAAATTATAATTAATTTAATAAGGTAATCCTAAAAGATGAGCTAAACTATATTTATTTATTAAAATAACCTTACGTAATTATTTGTTATTAATTAGTTATTCTTGATTATGATTAATTTAAGTATAATTAACTCATTAATCAATGTGGTTAAAGATTGATTTAATTATTAATTAATTCATTAATTAATAAAGTATTATATAAAAGGTGGATAGTTAAATATAATATTTAAATTAAGTTGCGTACACAAAGAGGGGATCACATAAGAATCCCGAGAAGATATAAGAAATTAAATGAATGGATAAGGTATTTAATAATGCGATAAGGTATTTGGTGGGGGAGTTAATGAAGGGAAGGCGGTGAAGGAGGAATAAGAGGGGGAAAGGAGTTGGGAGGAGGGGGCATTCTATGGGGGAAGTTGGCCATGATTTTGGGGAGAACTCTGAGTATTGGAGAGAGGGAGAAATTTTGTGTTTGGATTGACACAGTGGATCGGGGTTGCTAGAGGTTTTGGGCTTGGAGGGCCAGGATATCTGTAGATATCCTGGAGCTAGGTTGTTTTCCTAGTTGGCAGGGTGGACAATAGTTTTGGGCAATTTTTCTATGTTTGCAACAGGACTGGGCTGTATAGCAGGTAGCAGGAGAGCAACAACAGCAAGGCAGGGGGCAACAAAAATAGCATCAGAACCAGGTACTCTGTTGAATTATGCATTTATTTATTCTGCTATGAATTCGTTAATATTTGATGAATCTAAATTGTTGAAGTTGTTGGTATGAAGATCGATATTATGCTGAATAAATATTTTTTTAGTTAAGAAATAATTTCTTGTGAGGATAACAATGTTTAGATATATATATTTCTGGGCTTTACAAGCCATTGGTTCAATTAGGTTACTTTTAAGGTTTGTGATGGGGTCAGGTTGCTCGGCCCCCTACAGGGGTTGGCAGTTGGAGGCCTGGATCGAGATCCTGGGTATATGAGTCCATGAGAGTTAAGGATATTTGGCTAGGTGGAGAGTGGAGAATAGGGGATACAATAGGTATAGGTGTGTGTTGTTTAAATACTGGATGAGATGGCGACTAACGTAGGTGACCAATTGTTGGACTCTTCGGAGGAGCATTGATGGATCCATAAAGGATTCTACAAATCTGATGTGGAGTACAGGGAAGATTTAAAAGGGTACAAACAAAATTTAAGGTAGCCAGGTGAGAATTTAGGGGTAGTGGTTGTTGAGTGGTCCAACAATACATAATTTGAGACACTTGATCATCCTTAGGAAAATCCAGCTAGGAGTAGTACTATTGATGCAATAAATGATTTTTTTTATAGCGAAGCAGTTTTTGGGTGGAAATTCAAGGCCGAGAAGGAGATTGTATCTTTCCATCTTTCACATTTCGCAAAGGGGGTTAGGCTGATGCACAATATAGATTAGGATAATCTTAGAATCCCTGGTTCATTTGGACAGGTGCTGAGAGACCGATATGTGCAACAAGATAGAGGGGGTGGAGGGAATCGTCTACACATGATGGGGATAAGTGAAGGTGCGGTATCATCAAGTGCATAGGTGATTCAAATAGCAGGTGACTCTGGCTGCTATAGAATTCGCGCGTAGTATAGGTTATATTCAAGGAAGTTTTGACACAACGTTACCCCTAGAGGGGTACATATTGATCATGGTTCTGCAGATAGTGGAAAAGACTGTAGATGGTATAGAAATCGCACACATTATAGGTTAGATTCAAGGAAGTTTCGACATTTCATTACTCCTAGTGGGGTGTTGATTGATTGTGGTCACGATGATAGTGGAAACATTGTTTTAACACAACAAGATAAGGGGGGTGGTGGTTGTACTTCATAGCGAGAAGGGGGAATCAAAGGTCCAGAGACATCAATTGTAGGGGAGAATCCAGGTGTGGGTCGTTGTGGTGGGTTATGTAGCCAAGAGAAAATTAAGCCTATCACAGGTTCTAGGGTGTGGAAGCTGTGAAAATTGAAGCCGAAGATGACTCTAGGTAGAGATATTGGGATGGATGTTGTGAGTATTTTTACCATGCGTGGTTTGGTGGGTAAATCTAGTTATTGGACCCTCGAGGAAAAGGATATACATGCCTGGGTTTAAGCTAATTGGGGATCGCTGCTAGGATATGTGATAGAGACTTACATTTTGCTGAAGGGTTGGTTCTGCTTCATTTTAGGACTTCAGAAGATGTGGAGTGGGTACTCTAACAAGTTTGGGTGGTAAACGATGGACATCTAATGCTAAAATGATCGCACTTGGTGTTCAACCCCAAAAAAAGATCGTTTGACTACGACATCTGTGGGCGCTCTTACCAGGATACCCTCTTGCATTGTGGAGTTTAGAAGCATTCAAAATCATCGAGAATGCTATTGGTAAATTTTTACATGTGGATTTAAAATAGGTGGGGGCCCTTGATCGACGAATGGGAAAGTTGTTGGTTGAAATTAACACTTTCAAAGGTCTGCTCGAGGAGATAGATATTATTTGGTAGGGCCTACATCTACAACAAAGACTGACTATGTTGGTGTTTCTTTCTTATGCTCAGGTTGTAAAGTGACGGGTCATTTGCACCATCAATGTGTAGATGGAGGGGTATATAAGAATTCATATGTGGCTAGGAATTCGAGGCTGACAGTCAGGGAAAATTCTTATGAGATGAAATATTGGAATGCCTCGAATGATACACAAGTTGTGGATAGTGATGAAAACTATGGAAAGTCACCCTCCTACTTTCCTAATCAAATGAATTCAATGAAAAACTTAATTATTCATGAGGAGTCAGGATTAGAGTTAGATCCCTAGGTTGGTGAGATACCTTCGAAGGGCGGGATGGGAGTAAAGGTATTACATAGGAGGGAGATATGTCCTATTGTGAATGATATGATGGAGTGTTTGGAAGGTGTCGGGTGTATTGTTGAAGATGTGAGGAATAATTACCTGGTGGCTATTGCAGGATTGGGTGAGGCAAACTTGCCTATAGATTTTGTGGCAGAGATAGGATAAGGGAGGTGACCAATTTCCTTAATAAACGAGCCCGCTAGTAAAGATAAGACAAACTTTTTGGGTGAAAAGAAACTATTCACTATTGTGCACTCAGGAGATGGGGGTTCACAAGGGGAGACTGGTAGGGAAGGTTTATATGTGGATTTTCCGATGTTGGTACGCGATCAGAATCTAAAACCGACTGAGGGATTTAAACTTGCCATGGTCGAGGGAACAATTAGTGGTAATAACAGGTTGGGATTTGAAGGGAAGGGAGTATGCAATTCGTATGTGGTCAAAAAAGAAGGGAATTATAGTATGGTTCTGGGGACATCTGAGGGATTACAAATGCTAAATAGACTCGATCTGATTGGTTTGTCGAAAGTGGAGGAGTCCCTATTAAATTTTTTACCTTTATACAAGAAGGTTATAACTCGATCGCAATTACCAATCTTTGCTGGTGGGGAGTTACTATCTAACCCTGGAAAAAAGATTGGGAAGGCAGAGGGGTGCAAGGGTCAAGTGTCTTGTGGTCGGGGGTTTGGGGATGCCTTGATTAAAGGGGTGGTTTTAGGAGTACTGGAAACATATTTCTCTCCCATTAAAACTAGGAGTGCAAAAAAAATGGGAAGAGAGAAGGAACTAACAACTATGCCTAGTCTAGAGGTTGTAACTGGTCCTAGGGTGCTTAGAGCTCAGAAATACCTCGATAGGTTGAAAATATGATAGTGGCATCCTTGAATGTGAGGGGAGTGGGGGGATCCTTAAAATCATTAACCCTTACTAGGTTCTGAGAGAAAAATAAACCAGATGTTCTATTCATTCAGGAAACCATGGTAGGTGCAACAAAAGCAAGAGAAGACTTTGCCAAACTTCTTCCTAATTGGAATTTATGCAGAGTTGATTATATTGGTCTCTCGGGGGGTCTACTATCATCTTGGAATCCCTTCAAGGTTTACTTTGATGCGTTCTTGATGCCTGTGGGGATTTTGATGGAGGTTGTTGTTAAAGACACTAATATAAAGGTGATGATGATCAACTATTATGGGATGTATGTTGACATAGTGGTTTTTTTTAGAAGACCTAAAAAGGATTGGGATTTTTAATGAGGAAAATTTAATAATGGGGGGAGACCTTAATTTTACCATCTCTAGTAGGGAAGTTTGGGGTGATGCTCTGAGGGTGGACCCTTTACAACATTATTTTAGTCATTTGGTACAAACTGGAGGTTTAGTGGATGTTGAGCGAGTAAAAATTATTCTGACAAGGAGGAATGGAAGGAAATGCCAAGATTACATTGCAAAAAGGTTGGATCAGTTTTTGATATCTGAGAATCTTGTCTCTTCAGAAATCAGATATCGATCCTGGACTTGCAATGACAAGATCTCGAATCACATGTCAATCATGTTACGGTTGGAATTTGGGAGTGATAATGTTTGCTATCCATTTAAATTTAATGTAGTTTGGATGGAGGATCAAGATTTTGTTAGTTTTGTTAGAAACAGTTGGGTGGATTTGCTAGGGACAAAGGTCTTGACACCTATGGAATCATTGGTAAAGAAGCTAAAAATACTTAAAATCATGGTAACCGTATGGGAAAGAAAGAAAAAGGTTGAAGGTAAGAAAGCATTGGTATAGTTGGAATCAGAATTGGATAAATTATATTCAGACTTTACTAGAGGGTTTGCAAAGGAAACTAATAAGTTATTGATTCTGGATAAAGAGCAGAGGAAAAGGACACTTCTAAAACAAGAGGAGGATACTTGGAGACAAAAAAATAGGGTAAACTGGTTGGCAGCAGGTGATAGAAATACAAAAAAAATTAATTCTTATGCAAACTGAAGGAAACAAATTAACACCATTTGAGATATCACTAAGGGAGATGGAACTACTATATCAAACAAATTTGATATTCAAAAGGTAGTTTTTGACTATTTCCATAACATGTTTAAAGCACAGGGAAACCTAGCTATTTCAGATCAAATTGCAGTATTAAGGAACTATCCAAAGATGTTTTTTGAGGAAGAAGGAAATAATTTAGCTGAACCAGTATCCTTAGCTGAAGTTCTAAAAACTTTTAAATGTTTTAAATTTTCAAAAATTTATGGGCCGGATGGATGGACTGTTGAGTTTTTTTTGTCTTTCTTCAATCTTGTGGGAAATGAATTATTGGAGGTAGTGGAAGAGTCGAGAAGGGTAGGGAAAGTGTCTGGAGAATTGAATGCTACATGTATTGCCTTAATCCCTAAAAGTAACAAACCTGATCCATTTGGAGGATTTAGGCCTGTAGAATTGTGCAACCTCGTTTACAAGATCATTACAAAAATAATTGCTACCAGACTAAAAACATACCTGTCCACTGGTATATCAAAAGAACAATTTGGGTTTTTAGATGGTAGGAAAATTACTGATGCAATTGGAGTGGTACAAGAAGTACTGCATAGCATAAAAGTGAAGAATCTAAAAGCACTGGTTCTAAAAATGGATTTAGTCAAAGCTTATGATAGGGAGGATTGGGGTTTCCTTAGACTTGTTTTACTGCATGTTGGATTAAGATTATAAGTAATTGATTGGATCATGGGTTGTGTGACATCAAAAAACTTTGTTGTACTGATCAATGGTAATCCTATATGTTTTTTTAAATCTTCAAGGGGTTTAAGGCAAGGTTTCCCTTTATCTCCACTACTGTTTCTTCATGTTTTTGAAGGTTTGAGCAAAATTATATAGGAGAGGGTTCAGGATAAAACAATTGAGGGTGTTCCTATGGCTAGAGGGTTAAATATTACACATTTAATGTTTGTAGATGATGTAATATTGTTTGGGATTGGATTCATTGTTGAATGGAAAACATACAAGGAGGTATTGGATATATTTTTTAAGGCTATAGGGATGGAATTCAGTCCTCAAAAATCTAGTTTCTTAGAAGTAGGATGAGATGATGGAGATCTTAATTTGTTGAAGAAACTATTTCCATTTGAATTTAAACCATTAGATATAGGATTTAAGTATCTTGGGTTTTACATTAAGCCAAATTTCTATACTAGAGTGGACTAGTTTTGGCTAGAGAAAAAAATTGAAAAGAGAATCCTAAGTTGGAATCATAGGTGGCTTACCGTGGGTGGTAGATTCATACTTGTAAAATAAGTACTTGAAATCATATTGGTGTATTGGTTGTCACTGGAAAACATTCCTAAAAGTTTACTAAACATTATTAAAAGAAGGATGTTCAACTTTTTGTGGTCTGGTAAAAACAAAAAGGAAGGTATGCATATTTCAAACTCGAAAAAGATTGCAAAACCTAAAAAGGTTGGTGGATGGGGAATCAAAAATATTATTATATTTGGACAAGCATTAACAACGAAAAGCTTATGGATATGCCTTATGTTGCCTTGCCTTTGTCGTGATGTGATTATGCAAAAATATCTTCAAAGTAAAATTGTTGAGAAGTGGTTCAGGAGGGGGAGAAAAAACTAGAATGGAACTTTGAATTTCTCGAGAGCCCTTACCTCTTTGGTAAACATAATATATGATTGGTTGGTATAGAAGACTAGGAATGGGAGAGATATGAGAATTGGTGCTGATCCTATGGTTGGGTCCCACTCTTTCTATAAAGTATCTAAGAATCTTGTATTAATGCTAAAATAACAAGGAATTACATGTCTTGCTCATGCAGGGACAAATGTACAGGAAGGTCTTAACTCTAAAAGGTGGAAAAAAGATGAAACTTTAGGCCTAGAAGGAGCTCAAAAATATGAATGGATAAACTATATTAAAGGGTTGGTAAGTGATGTAATTGAATTAAATGATGAGAAAGATAGGTTATTATGGTATTGTGATACCAAACAAGGTCAAGTTAATGTTAAATTAGCATATGAAGTTCAAGTGATGGAGGATAGGGGAGTAGAGCCAAAATTCCAGTACTCAAAGATCTAGAAGTGGCAACTACCAATGAAGGTAACACTATTTGTGTGGTTATTGATGGAACATATAATACTTACTTGGGATAACTTGATAAAATGGGGCTTTAAAGGTTCTAGCATCTGTGTGCTTTGTAAGGAAAGTGACTAATATGTCTTACATTTATTTGGGGATTGTAATTTCATAAAAAATATATGGCAGACTATCTCTAAGGAACTAAATCTGGTCAATAATTGGGAAGGAGGACATTTTGAAAATAGTTTCCTTAACTAGTCAATGAGAAAGAAAAATTGGATTGAAATCCCTTGTTTTATCAGTTGGGAGGTATGGAAGCATAGGAACTTGATGATATTTGAAGATCAACAAAAAAAAATATTAGAGTTTGTAACTACATTTTACAGGATTCGCAGGAACAAAAAATTACAAAGGATACTCTTCTCAAAAGGATTGATAGACCACCAACTCTTGATTGGATTGGGGTAGTAGGATTTTTCAATGCGGCTTCACAGGTAAGAGGCTCAAAGTGCGGTGGAACCATTATGAAATTCCCAATAATGGGCACATAAAAACTAAAATTGAAATGTGGAAAATGAACAAATTCTAAAGGGGAATTGATGGCACTTTGGTTAATTTTATATTTTTTTTTATTTTAAACAGGTACCAAGGTTACTATTGATGGGTGATTCTAATTTTCTTATCGATTGGTATACTAATGATAATAATCTTTAGGTGATATCTTTGCAGCCCTGGATGTCAAAGATTAGAACATTGAGAAGACATTTTCAGCAAATCAAAGCTCAACATATCTATAGAACTAACAGTCAGATTATTGATCGACTATCAAAGGAAGCATTGATTTTGGAGGAAGGCGGTATATATTTCTCACAGGTTTCAGATGGACAACAAGAAATTGTTGAAATAATTGATATCAGTCATTAGGATACTTTGTGTTTTGAAACTTTTGTAAATTACAGACATAAGGAGGTCATAATTTTCTGTTTATTTTGGATATAGATGTGTACTCAGTGGTGACTACATGATCAATGTTGGAAAGGAGTCAAAAGCAGATAAGCTTTTTGGAGCATGTTTACATTTTGTATGATCTGAAAAAAAAAAAAAAAGACAAACATGTGTTGATTTCAATCGTGAGAAATGAAGACCATCTCGTAGTATCCAAAACAATCTTTTGAACTTATTGCATCCGAGGTTATTAGTATTAATTAGTTGACAAAAACAAAAAACAAATTAAATCAACTAGAAAAACATTAAGTAATAAATTCAAAAGAAAAAAAATTAAATCAACTTTAAAAACAAAAAACAATAAATTCATTTAGGATGAAGTTTAATCAAATCAACTTTAAAAACATAAAATAATAAATTCATATTGCGGATGAAGTTTGAAACATTTGTAATATCTTCTTTACCAAAGTTGTAGAAAAGTTTAATACGAAGACTACATGGTAGCATCCAAATAAATATTTCTGAGTCTGTCCTCAACTTCCATTAATAATATACTTGAAACGGTATGTGATTGTTTTCAGTTTTCTTTGGAGGACTTTCTTGCAACAATGCCTATTCCACAATTAAATGGTAGCAGCTTTAGAACATAATATTTAGAATTAATTTGGTTTTTTAATGTAATACTATTTTGTATATTATTTCAATAAAGCAAAAGATAAAACAATGGATAAGTTCAAATATACGATTATAACACATTGAACAACATACTATACTTGCCCAGTCTCATCAAAGCCAAAGGATACATGTCTTTTAATGCTAATAAAACTGAAGACATCTTTGTAAAATTTTGTAAAATTTAGTGGAGTTCTCAAATTATAAAACTGATGACATCTGGCCGAGCCTCATCAAAGCCAAAGGATATATGTCTTTTAATGGTAATAAAACTGAAGACGTCTTTGTAAAATTTAGTGGAGTCCTCAAATTATAAAATTGAGAACATCTTTGTAAAATTTAGTGAATTTCTGAAATAATCTTAATTTAACATTCTTCTTCTCAAATTACAAGAATTATTTATACTTATAAAATTAAAATTATGATTACATATATAGATTTGTAAATTATTATTTAGTTAATATTATATATTATTATTATATTTTGAGTTTTGTATTAATATTAATTTTTTTTCATATGTAAATGAGGGTTAGAACATTAACAAGTTTGATGTATGGAATATATATATATATATATGGATTTGTAAATTATTATTATTTAGTTAGCATTATATATTATTATTATATTTTGAGTTTTGTATTAATATTAAAAAAAAATGATATATGTCGATGAGAGTTAGAAGATTAACAAGATTTTGGGTCTTGTATATGCTAATGAATGTTAAGACATTAAAAATGATCTCATATATATTATGAGAATTAGGATATTAATAGATAAGATGCTATGAATGTTATAATTTCTTCAATATTAAACCATAGAATTTACTAACATAGAAAAACAACATTTTTATTCATTTTTCTACTCACGAAAAAACATATACCCTCAATACCAACTTGCATTTAAATAAGTCCTAGAATTAAACAAAAAGTGGTTGAAGACAAATAAATCCGTTTTCTCATGCTTGGCATTCTATTGTTAACCCCACAAATAGCATGCACTATAAAAGATGTTGCAACACATTTTGGAAGTGTTGTGACTACAACACCATAGATTCTTCCAATTTTGGGGCTTTGTATGTAAGCATAAGAAATCTCTAATTAATACAATAAAATTGAGTTGAAAAGGTTGGAGCATAAATGTTGAATTGAATATCATACCAAGTATAATCTGAAACAAAGAACAAAACCTCGGAACTACAACCATAATTGGAAGAAGAAGAAGATATAGAAATGATGGTGGGCCTCAAGGAATTGCAGCAGAAGGAGATGCAGAAATGATGGTGGGCCTCAAGGAAGTATAATTTGAAACAAAGAACTTAACCTGGAAACTACTACCATAACTCCCAAAAGAGGATACATAAATTATGGTTGACCTCAAGGAACTTGAACAAAAGGAGATACTAAAATGATGGTGGGCCTCAACTCGCAAAAGAAGATACAAAAATTATGGTTGGCCTCAAGGAACTGCAACAAAAGGACATATAGAAATGATGGTGAGCCTCAAGGACCTACGGGCTTTGTATAAGTAGAAAGGATTGTATGCTTACAATGAAGCTCCGTAGGAAAGACATTGAATACATAACGGTCAAAGGGGTTGGAACCTCCTACAAAAGTCCTCCCATTGGGAATACATTTGTAGTGGAATGAAGCATTGTCGGCATGGTAGAATTTCGCACTTATGAGAATATTTTTGGTGACAATCTATTGGGTGTGTATAAATAAGTATCAATAGTTGAACTCCTTCTGTGCTCTCCACTTATATATCACTTCTCTTGATTAGAATTTCTCACCCACAATATGATGCCTTGCCTTAACGAGAGGAACATGCAACATAGAAAACGCCTTAACCATATGTCATAATTATTAGGCAACACAATTAAGAATTTAACACTTTTTAACAAGAGAAATAGCAACAAAGCTCCTTATAAGTGTCTTTTAGAAATGTTTTAACTTTTTAATACTTGAAACTTGTAATAATGTATTACTTATGTATAATCTAAAAACAAACTAGAAATGAAAGTGACTACTCCATGTCTTTAAAAGTTGAAGTAAAATTGGATACATCTAGGTGTTAATAACTATTAACAATGTCACAAGTGTAAATTGAAGTCTTCAAAACTCTTTTGAAATAATTTGAGAAATAAAAATGATGGTATATTAGTGTTATCAATTACACTCCAAAGTATGTTTGAATTAGAATATACTTATTCTTCTAGACTTTTAAGTGAGAAATTGTAAGTTAGTTAATTTCACCTAATTAATTTTAACCTAAACTATAATAGTATTATACATTTATGATGAGATAAATAATGTTCTTATACTCAAATTTGAAATTTGGCCAAAGAACTTTTGAAAATAAAATTTAATTTTCATATTCTTATGTGCAACATTTACATTAACATTCCCAATTAAATCTAAGATAGAGATGCAACTAAAAATATAATAAAGACATATGTAAATTAAGTCAATAAAATATATTTTTTAACTTTTCTAAATTAAAAAAATGAAGTTAAACATAAGTATTTAGATTATTAAAAAAATAAAATAAAATCATTTAAATTTTAATATTATTAAAAAATAAGATTAGATTTTAAATTTATGAAATATATAAAATTTAATAAAAAAACATAGTGAATATTTAATAAAAACAAAAGGAATGGTCTTTTCATTTTAAATTTTAAAAAAATATGAAGTTGAGTGTATGAAATTGATAGAAAGCTTAATTTAATTTTTCTAAATATATAAAATTATGTGAAAATACTATAATAAATTAATAAAATAAAATAATTCAACATTTATTATTTTTTAAATATGATTAGATGTATAAAATTGTGTAAAAATACTATAATAAATTATTAAAATAAAATAATTTAAATAATTTTATTTTTTTTAATTGTGATTAGATGTATAAAATTATGTGAAAATATGTGAGCATCTATGTAAGCCTCCTCACATATATGTGAGCCTCCTCACATATATGTGAGCATGGCTTACATATATGTGAGCATGCTCACATATAGCTCACATATATGTGAGAATACTATAACAAATTATTAAAATAAAAAAATTTAAATAAAAATAAAAATTAAATACAAATCTAATAAAAATAAAATATAAAAAACATAGATTTTTTTTAAAATAAGATTTATATATTACATTTCATAAAATAAAATATGAAAGACATGTATCTCTTTGGGCCACATTGCCCTGGATGGATACTAAATACAAATCTAATAAAAATGAAATATAAAAAACATAGTTTTTTTTTAAATAAGTTTTATATATTACATTTCATAAAATAAAATATGAAAGAGATGTATCTATTTGGGCCACATTGCCCTGGATGGATACTAACTAAGCACTAAGGGAGTCTCTAGTTTAATATGCCTCTAAAACACAAACACTTTGAAGTGTTTGAACCTAGCCTTCAGTCGAACAATATGGATATTCGAAGGTCCATTAGCTCTAGTCGAAATTTAAGGTCGACCACCTCGCTTTGAAGCTCAAAGATCAATTGTTGGAGGATGACCAAAGCATCATGAATTCGCTCAGTGTTCTCCTCAAACAAGGAGCAAGGAGAGAGAGAACAAAATTCCCGAGTCGTGGCTTGAGGTCTTAGTTGTAGAGGCCTGTGAAGTTCTGTCCGAGTGCTCGATGGAGAGGATGAACCCGGGCAGGTGCATGGAGAAAACCCTAGAGAATTGCCATGACATTCGAAACATTCACCCTTGCATCCCCACCAAGTGGAAGTATGCCCAGGGTAAGGTGCATGGAGAAAACCCTAGAGAATTTCCATAACGTTTGAACCATTCACCCTTACATCCCACCAAGTGGAAGTATGCCCACTATCAGGGCGATGAGTGGAGGTTGAACCTTATGAAAATGCTCAGACTTGTGTCTCTTGCTTCGAGAGCTAGAGCTGGTGTTGTCGGTACCAATGGGAATAGATCGAGAAGGAATATGGTCACCCCTACCACGCTTGGAGTGTCCCCTCTCGCA
>SNQJ01S0249468.1:0-12931 GCA_010110895.2 Picea sitchensis | reverse complement strand
TCTAAATTTGACATGAAGGATCTCGGTGCTTCAAATTTCATTTTGGGCATGGAAATTAAAAGAGATCGGAAAAAGAGGAAACTCTGGTTAAATCAGAGAAAATATGTCGAGACAATATTGCAGAGGTTTAATATGCAGGAATGAAAACCGGTCAAGGTTCCTATTCCTATTGGTGTAAATTTATCTACGGATCAGTGTCCCAAGACACATGAAGAAGAGGAGGACATGTCTCATGTTCCATATGCCAGTGCAGTTGGCAGTTTGATGTATGCAATGGTTTGTACTAGACAGGACATTACACATGACGTGGGAGTTTTGAGTAGGTATATGTCAAAACCAGAGAAGGAGCATTGGACAGCAGTAAAAAGGGTTTCCAAGTATTTACGTGGCACTGCTAGCTATGGATTGTGCTATGAAGGAAGACCGGGATTGGACAGAGTGGTGGATATACATGGATTTGTGGATGCAGACTGGGCAGGAGATTTGGATCGTAGGAGATCTACAAGTGGGTATGTATTTAACCTGTTTGGAGGAGCAATAAGTTGGATGAGAAAAAGATAAGTTGTAGTGGCACTTTCAACTACAGAAGTTGAATACATGGCAGCCACTCATGCAAGTAAGGAAGCAGTATGGTTACAAATATTGTGTTCAGGCATTGGGTTGGTACAACAAGCTATAAGAATAGATTATGATAGTCAGAGTGCAATTTTTCTGGCAAAGAACCCAGCTCATCATTCAAAGACAAAACATATTGATATTCAATATCACTTTGTGAGAGACATAGTTGAAGAAATGAAAGTATTGTTGATGAAGGTGGACACTTTGAAGAATGTTGCAGATTCATTAACAAAATATGTGAGCACTGAGAAGTTCTCTTGGTGTAGAGGATCCATGGGCATTGTTGCCATAGATTGTTGACTATGTAACCTTGTAATCCCCTATGTGAAAAGAAAACAACAAGTGGGAGAATGTTGGGTATGTGTTATATTCTTTGCATGAGTAGTAGTGTTTGAGCATCCGCGTCAGGCACACAAGGGGTTTAGAGAGGGGGCGGAGCCCCCCGTGCGTGGGTCCAAGGACAGCGCCCCCGAAATTATTTTTTTTTCACATCGGGATCGCATTTTTGGGACCGCATTATATTTAGGTGGTTTTTCGGCACATGGTTTCTTTGTCGATGGTTTTCTATTTCCGGTTAAGGAATTAGGGTTTTGGACTAATCCAGGTCATTGGGTTAGGGTTTTGGATTTCGCTGGCTCCTATATGTATTTTGTATTGTAAACATTGTAACACAATGAATGAATATAGAATATGTTGGTTTTCCCGGTTTGGGTTTCCAGGGGAAAAATCTCTGTGTAATGTTTGTATTTGTCATTGTATATTTTCTGTTCTTTTCTGAATATCTGTCTGCAGTAGATATTGTACAAGGTTATAATTTACAGGCATGACATGTATTATCCATCTATAATAGTCTTACCTGCAAATATAGTAATATCCATACCATTATACATCAAACAAACTTAAGTCCTTTAACCATACTATTAGGGATACTGGAGTTTGCTACCATACTTTCTTGAAGGGTTGACTTCAATGAAAATCAACCCAATTAATCAACAATGTCCCCCTTTGGAATTGATGGCAACACTCTCATGCAACATTGAAGTCATATCACTCATGCTCCCCCCGTGACCATCACTCCCCATGGAAGCATGCCTTTGTGCTCTTTGTCTAAGCATCTAACTCTCTATCCATGCATCTGATGAATCTCTCACGCTTTGAAATCAATGGAAAAGGTAACTTCTCATTGGG
This sequence comes from Picea sitchensis, assembly GCA_010110895.2. Taxonomy (NCBI): domain Eukaryota; kingdom Viridiplantae; phylum Streptophyta; class Pinopsida; order Pinales; family Pinaceae; genus Picea; species Picea sitchensis. Next base: position 11,125 of record SNQJ01S0249468.1, on the reverse strand, counting down.
GCTACTCCCCCTAGATGAACTATCCTTGAGGGTTCTCCCCCTGACTTAGCTCTTCCTATACTGACCTCTTTATGGTTATTCCTCATGTAAATCTAAGACATATAAGAATAACATTCAAAATTCATTTCAAAGTAGAAACTATGCCAAGTTTTTGATGAAGATACTCAAAGGCTTCCCTTGGAAGCAGTTTGGTAAAGATATCTGCAAACTGTTCTTTGGTCCCAACATACTCAACTTGAATGTTCTTATCTGCAACTTGTTCTCGTAGAAAGTGATACGTGATTGGAATGTGTTTTGTCTTAGAATGCATTACTAGATTCTTGGAGATACTAATGGCACTTGTATTGTCATAATAGATCTGAATAGGGTCATCATACTCAACATGTATACCTTTTAAGGTTTGTTTCATCCAAAGAACCTGTGTAAAACATGATGATGTTACAATATACTCTGCTTCGACTGTAGATAATGATATTGATTTATGTTTCTTGCACAACCAAGATACCAAACAATCACCCAAGTAGAATGTTTCTCCACTGGTACTTCTTCGGTCATCAATGCAACCTTCCCAATCTGCATCTGTGTAAGAAACAAGTGATAGATATTTTCTTTTTTGGATACCATAATCCAAACTCTTATTTACCCTTGGTATATCTAAATATCCTCTTTACTGCTAGAACATGTGATTCCTTTGGTGCTGCTTGAAATCATGCCACCTTTCCAACTTCCTGCATTACATCTAGTTTGGATACTTTCCCATAAAGTAAGCTTCCAATCATTGACCTCTATTTCCTTTGATATGTAGCCTTTGAATCATAATCTTTACTTAACTTGCAACTAATTTTCATAGGAGTATTGACTGGTTTGTAATCTTCCATTCTGAACCTATTAAGCATTTCTCTGATATACTTGGTTTGAGAAATACAAATTCCTTGGTTGCTTTGACATATCGGAAGACCCAAAAAGAAGGATAATTCTCCAAGTAATGACATTTCAAAATCATTCTGCATATATTTTGCAAATTTCTAGCTCAACCTGTCATCATCACTTCCAAAGATAATATTATCAACATAAACTTCAATCAATAATATATTATCTTGAGTTACCTTGATGTAGAGATTGTTGTCTGCATTTCCTTTCATGGACCCTTGCTGCTGTAAATATCTGTCTAGTCGGGATTACCATGCTCTAGGGGCCTATTTGAGACCATACAAGGCCTTCTTCAACCTGCAAACATAATTTTAATTCTCTGACAACTGAAATCCTTCTGGTTTCTCAATGTAGACTTCTTCTAATTCACCATTTAGAAAATCTGATTTCACGTCCATCTGATACACTTTAATATTCTTGGAGCATGCATAAGCTAGGATCAATCTTATTGATTCCATTCTGGAAAATGGGGAAAAGTCTCTTCAAAATAGATACCTTCAACCTAAGTGTATCCTTTACATACCAATCTAGCTTTGTTCCTGGTAACCTGTCCATATTCATTCAATTTGTTTTTGAAGACCCACTTTGTGCCAATCACATTCTTGTACCTTGGCCTTGGAACCAATTCCCAAGTGTCATTCTTCTCTATCTGATCCAACTCTTCATCCATGTATTTTATCCATAATTCATACTTTCTTGCTTCTTCAAATTTGTTTGGCTCAATCGAGGATAATAGTGTTAGGTGCAGTTGTTATCATGAACGAATTATTCTTTTATTCTCAACTCTTGCATATTTGTTCCCGATAATATGATCTGAGGGATGATTCTTTTGTATCCATCTGCTAGGTGTCTTTGGAGGTACTTGTTTTTTTTTATATTCTACTTCTAAATGATCTTCTTCATCTTCCCCTTCTGCTACTTCTTCATCCTTTGCTTCTTCTTGGTGAGCCTGTTCCACTGACTCCTTTTCTTCTTCCTTCATTTTCCATCCACTTGTCTCATCAATTGTCACAGTGATGCCTTCCACAACTTTGTTGAGCCTTAGATTGAAACATTTGTATGTTTTCCTTGTATTCGAGTACCCAAAAAGTATACCATTGTCCACATGAGAGTGAAACTTTCCCATTCTTTCATATTCTTTTTTGATGTAGCATTTGATTCCCAAAACTTTGAAGTGATTCACATTCATTGGTCTTCATTTCCATATCTCATAGGGAGTTTTATCACTGTTGTTTCTGAGAATTTCTATGTTTTGAATGTGAAATGTTGTATGCACCGCATGTTTCCAAAATACATCTGTCAACTTGGAATCAATTAGCATTGTTCGAGCCATTTCATGTATTGTCTTGTTCTTCCTTTTGAGAACTCCATTCTATTGAGGTGTCCTAGCAATGAAGAATTGTCTTTTTATTCCATGTTTGTTGCAAAAATCCATAAATTCCTTTGAAGTGCAATCTCCTCCATTATCGGATCTCAAACATTTGATTTTTGAATCCATTTTATTTTCAACCATTTACTTGTATATATTGAAGTTCTCGAATGATTCTGACTTCTTCCTCAAAAAAACAAACTCTAGTCATCCTTGTATAATCATCAACCAATAACATAAAATATTGCTCACCTTTTAAACCCTTTGTTCTAGTTGTTCCAACTAGATCAATATGCACAATCTCCAGTGGTCTTGTTGTGGAGTATTCATTTGATTTGAACTTGGTCTTTGTTTGTTTTCCTTGTTGACAATTCTTGCATAATGTGTTGGTTGGCTTCATGATCTGGGGCATTTCTCTAATTGGTTCCTTTTTGTTGACTTTGATAAGGTTATCAAAGTTTATGTGACCCATTCTTCTGTGTCATAGCCAAAATTCATCTTCCTTTCCTAGACAACACTTTTCATTTCCAATTTCACTTAATACATATATGTTGCTTGAAGTTCTTACAACACAACCAATCTACCTGAACCTTCTTTTATTATCTCGCACTTCTGTGAATCAAACACAAGTTTATGACCTTGGTCACACATTTGAATTACACTTAGAATATTATGTTTCATATATTCCACTAGTAGAACATTTTTTTTCTTGGTATCCTTGTTTCCAATTTTGACTATGCCCTTCCAATGATTCTAGCTGAGTCATCGTTTCCAAAGGAGATTGATCCATCTCTTTCCTTTCTCAAAGTTAAAAACCCGTCCTCATCACCTTTCATGTGCTTTGAGCAACCACTTTCAACATACCAACCTTGTTTCTTGTGTTTAGCAACTAGAGAGAGTGTGCATTCTTCATTGTTATACTGATTTTGATTTCTTATCCATATTCTCTATTGAGGTTATCATCTGTAACTGTTGTTATTCTATTGTGATTCTCTAGGAGGGATTGTCATTCTACAATATTTGGCTATGTGTCCAAATTTGTTGCACTTGTCGCATTCCACTTCAATGCTCAAGGACTCAAATATGTTGTAGCTTCTTCTCTGTGTTTCACTAGGCCTTCTTGGAAAACCATTTTGTGCATGAATTTCATAGTTGTTTCTGTTTCTGCTATTTTCTCTACAATTTACAAATTTATGTCTAAAATTATTACAAGAATAACATAAACCAAAAAAGATAGTTTGATACCCGGGAGTTGAATTTATTATGAAAGGAGTTACTCTTTTGAATCCTTCTTCTTCTTGAGGCATGCTTGTCTCTGACTGTCATTGATTACGAAATATGAATCTTTTAGGTGGAGTGTCCCTCTGATCTTCCTTGTAAAACTTCTTGTCTCCTCTTACTGTCTCTGCATAGATTCTTGGATTTGTTTCTTGATATGTTGTTTTGGAGCTTGATACATTTTTCTATCTGATTGTATCCAAGTCCGAACTTGTCATGATTTGGACTTTGACTGTTAATAATTTTATCCAAAACTTTAGAGCTATTGTGCATGTTTTTATTTTGAAGATATTTTCTCAATGTGACAATCTATGCTTCCAAATTTCCAATGATCATGTCTCTTTCTTATAACCGTTCTTTGAGTGCTTCTTCAATTATTTTGTCTTCTTCAAATTGAATTTTTAATTTAGTGATCATTTGTTCTAGTTATTCATAGTTGGAACTTTGAGATTACGCTTTTCTTTTTAGTTCTTCTTGTAGTGACTTGTTTTTCTTCTTTTCCATTTTTATAACTTCTATTGCACTCATCAATTCTTCTCTGTAGTCAACTTCTGCCTCTTCATATTATTCTTCAGTGCCTTCTTCATCAGAGTCTTCTACTACCATCAATATAACCCTTTATGTCTCACTTCCACTTTCTTCATCTTCATCTAATGAGGTGCTACCTTCTTTTGTGAAAAATCTTTTCTTGAAGAATTTATTTTTTGTTTTCTTTCCTTTGTACATTTGTTCACTATTTGAATCATCTTATTCATTTCTTTTCTTTTTCTTATGAGGATATTTTCTAGTGAAATGACCAATACCATCACAATAAAAAAATTAAATGGAAGCTTACCTCTGTATTTGTTGGTGGTTCCCTTTTTCAGTCTTCTGACGAAGTTGGATACTTCTTCATCATCTTCTGAGATGCCATTGTTGTTTCTCTTTGAATTTTCCTTTTGTTTTCCCTTTTTATTTGACTTCTTGGATGCTTTGAATGTTTCTTCTTTTGTAAGGATTCTCTTGTTCAGTTCTCATTTCATGGGTTGTGAATATTCCATGTATCTCATCCATGCTTATCGAATCCAAATCTATTCTTTCTTCTAGTGATGAGATATTAGGATCAAATCTCATTGGAAGAAATCTTAGTACCTTTTGAACAATTATAGATTCATCCACTTCTTCTCCCAATCCTCTAATTTCATTCACTATCTCATCAACTCGTAAGAAGTAAGATGAAATATTCTCATCTTCCTTCATATTCAGCTATTCAAGTCGACCTATATAAGTTTGAAGCTTTGCCACCTTGACTTTTACATCTCCTTCATAAACATTATGAAGTTTTTCCCAAATATCCTTTGCGGAGATGCAATGCATAACTTTGAGATATATTAAATCACTCAAAGCATTCAGGAGACAATTTTCATCTTTTGAATTATTTAGACTGATTTTCCTTCCATTGTCATTTGTTGGAGGAATGAATGGTTATTTATATCCATCAACAATTGATTTTCAAACCTCAAATCCCTGTGCTTGTACATATGTTTTCATTCTTATGCCCCATAATGCATAGTTTTGTCCATCAAACTGTGGTATTCCATTTTTATGCATAATGTTTCTCTCCATGATCTACCTTTCAGTGGTTAAACTGATTTTTGAAGGAACCTTCTCTGATACCAATTGTTAGATTACTAAGAGGGGGGTGAATCAGTAATATATATTTTTAATCATTTTTAACCAAAATATATAAGTGTTGTTTATATTTATGATCAATATACCATTATCATTCAACAAGTGCAGAGTAAATAAGCCATTAACAGTGAAAAATCATACACATACACAGTACACCACTATTTTTACGTGGAAACTCAATGTGAGAGAAAACCACAATTTTCTTTTTCTTATATGTCTTTAAGAATTACACTCATTGGAAACACCAACTTCCTTTGTTCTCCAACTTCAATTGGAAGGAGGCTCCGACTCCCTATAGTTTCAGGAAACAACTTGGGGGAAGCTCCAACTCCCCAATTATTTGGCTACAACCAGAAGGAGGATACAACCCCCTATGTTCTTCGGCTACAACCACCTATCCTTGCCCCACCCAACCACCCTAAAATATAAGTGTCAATTAAATGATGAAACCACTGCCACATTGTCACTGTGAGATATACCATTGTAAACTTGTACCAATCTGTGCCAACAACCTATAACCAACATGTACCAAGAATATGTACCAACATATACCAAATATACCAACAACATGTACAAATAATCTCCTTAATATATCAGATCTGATAACATGGATCTCATACTAAACCAACAAATTTAGCAATACTTCATAACCAAAATCCAAATACCATAAAATCTTACACAAAACCATGTGCCAAACCTCACCAACAATATGTCCAATTATGTGTCTTCAATAATGAATTATACATATACAAAGATCACCAACAAATTCCTCTCACAAAATACCATAAGATATACCAATAAGACTCAGACATGCACCAACAATATACTTCAATAGATCTACCTCAAAATGATTCTACAACAAGCCCTAAACTTATAAGAGGGAATCCAACATATTTACAAGGAAAACCCTCAACCAGATTCATAGATTTAACACTACACATATGAAAACCATACATTTTTCTTCTTGTAGTTGTGGATATATTACGGATCTATTTCTGTAGCCATGATTCTTTTGTCGCAATTTTTTTGCCATGATTTTGTTGTCGTGATTTTGTTGTCGCGGTTCTGCTGCCGCAGTTTTTCTACCTCGATTATGTTGTCGTGATTTTTCTACCGTGATTTTTATTCCACGATTTGTTGCCGCAATTTTTCTACCCTGATTTTTCTGCCGATATTTTATGCCGCGATTTTGCTTTCATGATTTTTCTGCCACAAATTTTATCTATCAATAATACCTTCCAAATAACCTTTCACAAATGGATATTCAATTATATTCAAAATAGGTGCTAATAAGAGAACCTTTATGGCTTATTTGTACTCTCGAAGTAACTTCCTCTAGGGGTTACCTTCTAACCAACTTAACCCAACTTCGTTCTTTTAGGGATAACCCACTTCTAAACACATGTCCACTTACAACCACTTTATCCATAAATAGTAATTTCTCCACTTTTAGTTGCAACTAATTAATTTTTAATTATTTTCTTAATGCAACCACTCAACCCATGATTAACTCCTAGCTTCACCCACTTGACTATTCAAGTTCTTCTAGTAGCTTCTAGAATAATTGAACTTCTTTGACCTTCTAGGGGCTTCTAGATAACTTATGAGGGTTCTCAAACTTCGCAAGGCCATAACTCTCTAACCGTGAGGATTTATGTGATATTCCACATATCATTGGAAATGGCATGGCATGTACTATCCATCTATAATAGTCTTACGTGCAAATATACTAATCTTCATATCATTATACATCAAACAAACTTAAGTCCTTTAACAATATTGTTGGGGATACCGTAATTTTCTACCGGACTTGCTTCAAGGGCTGACATCAATGACAACCAACCCAATTAATAAACAAGAGTAACGAGTCTACCAAAGTGATCAAGCTAGTGCAATATTTTGTTGATCCCACTCTTCCCTTGGAGAGTGATGAGTCTATTAAAGTGGTTGCCTCGATGCAATATTTAGTCAATCCCACTATTCTTTTGTAGAGTGACATGTGTTTTGACCATGTATTTAGATTTTTTGGTTCAGTACCTTCTAAACAAGGGGAATTTCCACTCATTTCGAGCATGCTCTCTCCAAACGTGAGCATGGTTTCCTTTGATTGGAGTAATCTTGTTGAGCCCTGCCTTCCTTCTTCCACACCCTTCCAAATAATGGTTTAATTTAATTCAAAAAACATTATCGATGTGTTGTGGATGAAGGATCCTCTACAATAATTTTAGCCTATATACTTTGGGTTCTCCCAAGCTTGTGTCAACTACCAGTGAATTGCTAGATTTTGATAGAATACCTAGTGAATATTAAGGTATTCTTCCTTAGTTTCCTATCATGTTAGGTGGGGATACTATCTTAGTGAATATGTTAGTGGTGAAAGGACCTTTAGACTTCAATATGATTCTTGGGCGTGATCATGTATAGGATATGAATGTTTTGGTGTCTATGCTCTTTGAGGTGATGCATTTTCCTCACAATGAAAAACTTGTCACTATTGATCAACTTTCATCTCATAATCACCAGCCTAATTTGACTTTAATTTAGGCTACGCATTTTTAGGTTCCTATTTTTTTAGTGGACTCTAACTTTCCATGGGTGAGTTATGCGTCATCGTATTCTGGATGTTCAATTACTTTTGGGATTGATCCTTCACTTTCGTGTTTTCCTTCTCAAGACAATTTCTTGGAAATTGATTATATGATTTATCCAATGGGGGAATAGGAGGTATTACTTCCCATTATTGGCACAAACAATCTTGATTTTCCTCTTGAGTCTGATATTACTATTTGTGAGACCTCAATCCTTGGTATTTGTGAGTCCCTGAGTCCCAATTTACATGATTTCTTGGATGTTGAATTTCCTTCGAGTTAGGCTATCCGTGAAGCCATGATTGAGGGTGGTAGACCATGGGAAGAAATGAATCATAGAGTTTATTTTCCCAAACTAGAAACTTTACAACTTGACTAACAAAGAAACCCTTGGAATGCACTAGAAATGGGATCTACTTGAATACGTATTATGCATATGTCGTAATAATATGTGGTTCTTTGTACCGTATTGTACCTTTAGAAATTTCTGATTTCAATTTTCATATTCTAGAGCACAAGTTGTTTTCATAGGTTTATATATTGGATTTATTAACTTCTTGATGAGTGTTATTGTTCATATCTACAAGACTTTGGAGACTTTTTATTTTGTACCTTTTTATCGTATCGATCCATTATGATAGGCAATTCCCTTAAAAATGGCATATAGGTTATATTTTTCCCTCCCCACAATTTTCATTATCCATTTATTGGTTCATTGTTGGGCACATGCCTATTTTGAGAAGGAAGGGTATTTTGAGTGCAGGTCTAATTTTGGAAAAAGAACAGCTAGCAGAAAATGTAGCATTCAAGAGGAGAAGCATGTAAGGCAAGAAGGCAGGAAAAATATAACCACGATAGGGTTAGGGTTTTTGAAAAATATTGTAATGGATATAAGCTTGTAAAATAGTATAAATAAGAACCTAGGAGGTCTAGGTTAGGGGTTCCTATGAGTTCAGTTATTACTGATGAGTTGATGATGATTATTATGATTGTAATAACGTTGTATAAGAGTCAAGTAAGCCATATTTTGAGGGTTAGATCATAAGCTGAGGAGCTTGGTGTGATCTAGTTCGCCTCGCAGAGGTTCCTGAACCTCTTCGTGATTGTAGATTGAATATGTATTGCATGCAAATCTAGATTTTGTAACAGACTTAATAAAAGAGCAGAGAAGCCAAATATTTGTGGATGTATCTGAGGAGGGGGTGAACCATAGTAAAAAAAAAATTCTATGTGATGTTTCTTGGATTAATTGCCTTCTATTAATGTTTAGTTTATGAGTGAATGGATAGCTATATGTATTAGCATGCATGCACATCGTTAAATATGAATGAATCCTAGAAATACTTGAATGAGTAACAATATTAATGCATTAATAAGATAGAATACATCCCCATATCCCCACTCATTCCTATACTGCAAGCACTTGAGCATTGCAGTCACCCATAAATCTATCTCGGGTGATATTGCGTTGTGTGCACTACACGCAATGTTTCCTTCTGGTTTACCAGGAGGGTCAATAGTTTTAAAGGGTTTTTTTGGAAACCTGTTTAGATATGAACCTAGGTCAGACCAAGAAGTAGAAGGGATATTTAACCCAACAAATGGTTTCGTTGCTAGATGGAACTGTATAGTATTTAGTGGACATGACTCGTAGAAGAATCACACAAAGAATGAAAGTATATAACGGAATGTTAAATCCATGGAATCCAACAAAGACAGATATTTAAATATGGTTGAAAACAAAGAAAATTGAGTTTGCGCAAAACGATAACAAAAACCCTAAGTTAACACTGAGAAAATATCTTGAGAAATACGTGTTTAGCGACTTGCATGAAGTATTCTTCTATGATTTTCTGCATTTGTTGCAACAGTGGCTATTGAGGTTAAAACCACCCTACAAATTGAATCATACAACTAAAGTGTAATCCTTTGGAGATCACACAGTTACAACAAGTTAATAATAACTTCATGCATGTAGTAGATTTATGGTTAGACGGTATTGTTGTAGGGTTTATCACCGAATTTGCAGTAGATATCGTGAAGTATTACAACGCAACAAAGCATGATTTTCTAAAAGGACATAGAGGTAGGTATATCAGATCATTATACACTTCAATCAATATTTTATTGTATAACAACAGTGTGATGACCATGGAATCAGACAACTAAACTTCCCTGCTTGCATGGGGGAAGGGGGGAATCACTGACAGGAGGTGGAAAAATGGAGGAAGAGATGGATAATGGAAAGGAGAAGGAGGCTATGGACCCAATTATGATGGAGGATGACCAGATAAAGCAGATAATGGAAAAATATGGAAAGACGTGCAGTGTAGCACCCTACCAATATAAGATGAATAACAAGAAGAGAGCCATAGCTGATAGAGAGAACTTGGAAAGCGATGAAAAATAGGTAGAGGATCTTCATACTATGGAGAATATTGAGGAAATCCTGCATGCAACATATGAAAGGAAAATAGGAGGTCCAAAGGCAGGAAAAAAAGGAAGAACTCCAATCCAGGTCACTGTCAGTATGGAACCTACAATCCCATGTGCAACTAACACACCATAAAGAACACCAACATTTAGACAACCGAATTTTATTGGAAGAAAGACAACAAGAAACAAATCCAAACAAGGAGAAACAACTGGAAGAGCCAATTTAGGAAGTAACAGGCAAATATCTACACCGCACGAAGGTAGTAGTTCAACACAGTTTAAAATGGCAGGAGATAATCCCATGATCAGGTTACTAGAATTTTGGGGAGAGGCATCAGATGAACCTGAAAATCATTTATCCATCTGTGAGAAGATCTGGGAAGCAAAGAAGATCATATGTGAGGATACAAAAATCGTGTAGTTAGATATCATGCTAAGAGATCGTGCATTGGACTGGTACATGATCCTGTTGGGCCCCAACAACTCCCCCTATATTTTTACAAAATTTAAAGGGCCCCCCATTCGAATCCTGATAACTATAATGAGCTACAGAATCAACCTTTTCAAATAGTTCCATACCTTGTCTTTCTTTGAAAAAAACTTAAGACATTCACTATAGTTTGAGACATTCATTACAAGAGTATATGTCAAAAGTTAGAAACGAGCATAAAAATCTCAATTTAAACAAAACGTTAATTTTTATCAAATGTTTACTTTCGTTTAAATTATGATTATGTATTCATTCTTTTGCTCATTAACAAGTTTGACTATTTTGAATAATGTGTTCAATACTTCATCAAATAATATCTTGGTTGGTTTCTCATTTTCATGAAATCATTTGGTGATGTTAATT
>SNQJ01S0249465.1:0-13143 GCA_010110895.2 Picea sitchensis | reverse complement strand
AGACATGGTTGTTGAATGGAAAATCAATCATAAGTTGCTTCAAGATAAGCTCATGTCGTGCAAATATCTAAAGTATATCAGTTCATTTGCAGTCATCTTTTTGATGTTTTCATTAGCAATGTTTTCTACATGGATGATAGTGGGTTCAGTAAGATGTAACATTGTTGCAATGGCTAATAATATACTGTCAGTTATCATGATTGTGTTACAGTTGATCTTGATGAGACAGGTGCACAGGACAGAGTTCAGAGACAAAAAGCAAGCCGAGTGGCCTATCCTGAGCTTGTTGAATGGTCAGTAACCTTTTGGGGACCAAAAGGTCTTTTTGTGGGGAGGTGTGATCCAAAATTGGATCTAGAAGCCTGATAGGGCTTGAAAAATGCTCAAAAATAAAAGTGCTCAGAATGCGACGAAACCAGTACCATTGCGTCCATCTCATCTTCCTGATTCCGGTGGTATATTTACTTTGTCAAACGGGCTCCGTATGGAGAAGATATCGCATTCTGTCCGAAAGGTCAAACAAGTAAAAAAATTGTTGACTGTGCAGTCCGTACAGTCTGTACAGACGCTGATGTGGAATGTCCGTACGTTGATGTGGCAGGTCCATACAGGTGACATGGCAGTTCTAGAATGCGACATGTGGCAGCTCCAGAAGGCGACACGTGTCAGGTAGATTTGGGCATACGGGGGTACAGTTGGACCTATCCCGAGGTGACACATGTCACCACTGTAAGGGTGACACATGGCACGAGGTGACATCAGCAGCTTATGTGTCAGATGACAGAGCAGTACGACAGGCTGACAGGGCAGACACGCAGACTGACAGGTGGTAGTACGGCGGTTGATGTGGCAGACATGTGGACCAATCATCAGCCGACACGTGGCGTGTTTTGGTTGGTGGTTAAGGTGCCACGTGGCCCAGTCAAGGGCTGCCACATGGCACCCCGTGAATGGTTCATTGGTTTATGTGTTAAAAATTTTGGTATGGCATGGCTGGGGGTCGAACTCGCGACTTCCTGGTGGGCGAACGGACTGGCAGAATGGGCTAGCCACCCGGGCGGCCTGTGGTACTTGTAAACTATATAGTTTGGAAATTATTTGAATTAGAACGTGGTTTGTGTCGACGTAGGAAAGGGTCGGGGCCTAGCCCCAGCCCTTGGTTACACTGTCGGTATATATGACCATACGCGGGGTTACATCACATACGCGGGAGGTTATAACTATAGCCCACGGGTCCTATGGTTGCACCACAGGACCGGGACCGTTACCACACCACGGGCGCGGGGTTGTATAACCACCAACCACAGTTCTATTCATACGCCATAAGACCGGGAGCAGGTGCGCCAAAAGGGGGGCCAGCGCATAGCGCGTGGCCACATGGCCCCCCATACGACCATGCCGGAGGGGGCGTACACCAATGAAGGGGGCTAGTTCCCAAATTAATCCAAATTTGGGTTTTATGCCATAGTTTGGTTTTTTTATTGTTATTATGCCTATTTTTCGCTGATTCCCTCCATTTTTGGGGGATATTGGGCATTTTTGGAGGCCAAATTCTTGGAGGAAGTTGGAGATGAGCAACCAACTTCAAGGCTATATAAACCAGGCCTGTTTGAGGCCATGGGGAGAGAAGTCAGAGCAGAATTATGCTGGAGAAAAGCCAAGCCAAAGTCATTTTGATGCAGAGAAGCTTTTGAGGAGGAGACACTGTCGGATCATTTCTGGGAGCTCCGGACGTCCGTTTTGCATGTCGTTTTCTTTGAAGGGTTCTAGAGATCTGGGAGAACATGACCATATCAGTATTGTAGCCATTTGGCACTGTAGAAATGTACTTTTGAGCATTTGAACAGAAATAAAGAAGCCTCCCCCATAGAGACAAAGGCCCAGAGACGTAGGCCAAAGTTGTGTCGAACTCCATTATCAATCTGCGTGTTATGGTTTGTTGTTTATTATTTCATTTCAGATATGCAAATGTGTATATGGCTGTTATAATTCCTCTTCTTTCCTCATTCTTTCACTAAGTTTCTCAAATGGTTAATTAATGCATGCAAAATTAAAACTCAACCATAGTCATTTAAAAGATCCTACGGATCAACATAGCACTGAGTTAGATATAGCATTCATTCATAAATCACAAGTAAAGCACTAAGAAACATCAGATCTATCCATCATAAATAATAACAAAAAACCTAATCAGATAAATGACAAACACAACATAGCACAAAGAACACAATATATACATGGTTCACCCCAATGCAGGGCTACATCCACCAACTACTTTGTCTTCTTTATTATTCTTCAATTCTATTACATTCATCTGCTCCTGTGCACTAAGCCACATATCCAAGCTTCACAGAGGACAAGAGATCTGCACACTAAGCACTAGATCCTCCTTCCCAAAACTAGGTCACAACACAAAGCCAACTTCTCTATCAAGCACAAAGCCTTACATACACAATCTATTGCATAAAGCAACCCAAAACTAGTTGCACTTATCCTTGCAAGCTATCTTCCACCTCTTCCACTTCTAACATACATTCTTATATATTAATACTTTTACATTTCCTTACAAAAAGGCCTAAACATGGGTAAACCCATGGGCCGACATCCCATAACCCATTACAAAAACCCTAATGAACCTCTTGATGGGTCCACATAGCCCACAAAACAAGTGAGATCCATGATCTCATCTCTGCCATGGTGCTCTATCTTCGATCCTCGTGTTGAAGTCCAAAAGGTGGTCCAAACCTGACCAAGGTTTCCTCAAAACTTGGTTGAGGGCCAACAACCAACTTACCCCAACATGGCCCACATGACTTTTGGCGTTCCATCTCTGAGGGTTAGGTTTTTCAATTTCTAGGTTTTTGGAATTCACATTTGATGTAAAAATTCCTTTGGAGCCTCATTTTATTCATCTTCTTGCGAATGAGTGCATTCGTCACATCTCTTCTCAAATATAATCCACCACCATTCTAACAAGMTTGTTTCAGTCTTCATTTCACAGTTTCATCATATCTCTTTATTTAATAGAAGCCAAGTTTTACTATATCTCGGTTATTGTTCGTTGTGTATCTGTGTTAATAATATAGATTTGTATTTATTTCATTCTTCTCATAAAATTCATATCTAGGCGACCAAAGATAAATCATTTCATTTTGGATACCATAATCCAAAATATTTTGTTTCTTTGAGATATTTGAATATTCTCTTTACTGCCATAACACATGTTTCTTTTGGTGCTTCTTGAAATCTCGACACCTATCCAATTGCTTGCATCACATCTAGTCTTGATACTATCACATAGAGTAGGATTCCAATCATTTATCTATAGAGTCTCTGATATGCATCATTAGGATCATCATCCTTGTTTAACTTACAACTGGTCTGCATAAGAGTACTCACATGTTTTCAATCTTCCATTCCAAACTTATTTATAATTTCTATGACATACTTGGTCTGAGAGATGAAAATACCTTTATCATGTTGACATATTTGTAATCCCAAAAAGAAATTCAACTCACCAAGAAAATACATTTCAAAATCATTTTTCATATCTCTAGAAAACTTTTGACTCATCCTGTCATCATCACTTACAAAGAGGATGTCATCTACATAAACTACAATTATCAATATACTATCTCAATCCACTTTTATGTAGAGATTGTTTTTGGAATTTCCATTCATGAATCCTTGTTGTTGTAGATACCTATCCAGTCTTGAATACCAAGCTCCGGGGGCTTGCTTGAGTCCATACAATGCTTTCTTCATCCTGTAAACATAATCTTCCTTTTCTGACAGTAGAAATCCTTTTGGCTACTCGATGTAGACTTCTTGTTCTAATTCTCCATTAAGAAAGATAGACTTAACATCTGTATCATACACCTTGATTCTTTTGGAACATGCATAGGCTAAGATCAATCTGATTTATTCCATCCTCACAAATGGGGAAAAGATCTCTTCAAAATCTATACATTCAATCTAAGTGTATCATTTGCAAACTAACCTTTCTTTGTTTATGGTTACCATTCCATCCTCGTTCAGTTTTCTTTGGAAAACCCACTTAGTACAAATTACGTTCTTATTATTTGGTCTTGGAACCAGTTCCCATGTGTCATTTTTTTCAATCTGATCCAATTCTTCATCCATAGGATTGATCCAATGTTCATCCTTGTTTGCCTCTTCAAAATTGTTTGGTTCAACTATAGATAAAAATGCTAGGTGTTGTTGTTCTAGTGAAATTATTCTTCTTTGGGTTTCAACTCTTACATATTTATTCCCAATAATCTATTTTGGTGGATTATTTTTTTGTACTTGTCAGGTAGGTGTCTTACGAGGTATTTGTTTCGCATCTTCCTCATATTTTTCTTCAGGTTTCTCTTCTTCTTCTACTTCTTATTATACTTCTTCTTATTTTAGATCTTACTCGTCATCCTACTCTTCTAAGTATTTTCTTCCTTCCCTGTCCTTCCATACATGTCTTATCAATCGTTACATTGATGCTTTCCACAATTATTTTGATTCTTGGACTAAATCATTTATATGCATTGCTTTTGCTTGAATACAAAACTAGTATGCCTTTGTCAACTCGCGAGCCAAATTTTCCAATCCTGTCATCTTCTCTTTTGATATAACATTTTTTTCCAAATACTCTGAAATAGTTCTCATTTTCCTGTCTTCCTTTCCATAAATCGTAGGGATTCTTATCACTGTTAATTCTGAGCATTCCTCTGTTAAAGATGTGAACTATTGTATGAACTTCTTGTTCCAAAAATATGTCACTTAACTTGGAATCTTTCAATATGGTTCTATCCATTTCCTGTACTATTTTGTTCTTCCTTTTGACCACTACATTTTTTTGAGGTGCCCTAGCTAACGAGAATTATCTCTTTCTCCATGTTCACCACATAAATCCATGAATTCCTTTGATGTAAACTATCCTCCATTGTTTGATCTCAAGCACTTCATTTTCAAATCCATCTAGGTCTCAACCATATCTTTGTATATATTGAATTGTTTGAATGCCTCTGACTTCTTGAGAAAGCAAATTGCAATCATTATTTTGTAGTCATCAACCAATAGCATAAATTATTATTAATCATTTAATCCCTTTGTTCTTGTAGGTCCACATAGATCAATGTGTACAATTTCCAATGGTTTTGTCGTGGAGTACTCTTTTGATTTGAACTTGGTCCTAGTTTGTTTTCCTTGTAGACAATGCTCACACAGAGTATTTGTTGGCTTTGAGATCTCAATAATTTCTTTCATTTCTTCCTTTATATTTATTTTGACAATGTTATCAAATTTTATGTGACCCATCCTTATGTTCCAGAGCCAACTTTCATTTTCTTTTCCTAGGAAACATTTCTCCCTTCCAATATCATTCAGGACATATATGTTATTTTGGGTTCTTCTAGCCATAACCACTAATTTGCATGATTCTTCCATTCTTATCTCACATTTTTCTTCATCAAACAAAAGTTTGTGTCCTTGATCACACATTTGACTAACACTTAGAATATTGTGCTTCATATATTCGACCAATAGAATATTGTTTTCCTTGGCATATTTTCTTCCAAGCTTGACTGTGCCTCTACCTATTATTTTGGCTGAGTTATCATTTCCAAATGAAACTGATCCATCTCTTTCCTTCTTCAAAGTCATAAACTTGTTCTTTTCACCTATCATATGCTTCAAACAACCTATGTCAACATACCACCCAATTTCTTGTGTTGAGCTTGTAAAACAAGCGAGAATTCTTCAATTTTGAATTGATATTGCTTCCTTCTCCATATCCTTTGTGATTCTTGTTTGATATTTTGCTTTGGTTCTCTTGGAGGAATAGTCAGTCTTGAATCTTTATCCATGTGTCCAAAACTGTTACACTTGTAGCACTCTACTTCATTACTCAGTGAACCAAAATTGTGTGATTTATGTTATCTACTTCATGTGACTTTCTAGGATAACTGTTGTTTGAATAGCCTTCATAGTTTCTTATGTTTTTGACATAAGCTCTATAGTTTGTAGCTTTGTGACCAAAATTGTTACAAGAAAAGAATAAACTAAGAAAAATAGTTTGATACATGGATTTAGGGGATGTTCTGAATGGTGTTGCTCTTCAGAAGCCTTCTTCTTCTTGAGATGTTGTTGATTGTTGGTTCTATGTTTTGAATCTTCTAGGTGGTCCAGTTCCTCTATGATTTTCTTCTTGATTACCTCTGACTATTTCTGCATAGGTTCTTTTTTCTTCTTCATGTTCTGTTGTCTTGCAGCTTGAACCTTTCTCAATTTTCATCTGGTTATATCCTAGCTCAGACCTGTCATAGTATATCCTTTGAATCTTGATGATCTCATCCAATATTTTGGTGTTATTTTTCTACAATATTTATTTTGAATATATTTTATTAGGATAACTAATTCTTCTTCCAATATTTCAATCATCTTCTCCTTATCTTCCGACTATTTTCTGAGAGTTTCTTCAAAAAAATTGTCTTCTTCTACCTGGAGTTTTAACTTCATGATTATTTGCTTGATTTCTTCTGAGTTGGAGTTTTTCAGATCCTTCTTTCTTCTTTAACTTTTCTTTGAGTGACTTGATTTTCTTTCTTTCTTTCCTTATTTCTTATAAGGAACTGATTAATTCTCCTTTGATATCGACTTCACCTTCTTCTTCAGAATCTTTGGAATATTATTCATCATCTTCTATGGCCATGAAGATTATTCTTTCTAAATAATTGTCACTATCATCATCCTCATCTGATGAAGAGTTGTCTTCCTTTGAGTAGACACTTTTCTTTTTGTTTCTTCTTTTGTCTCCCTTTTGATTTTTCTTTTTCTTCTTAGGATCTTCTTCTTCATCACTAACTTTATTATTATCATAAGGACATTTAGAAGAATAATGACCAATACCATCACAACTAAAAAATTTCAGTGGAAGCATACCTTTGTACTTTTTAGTTCCTCTTTTTTAATTCCTTATGAAGTTTTCCACTTCTTCATCTTCCCTAGAATCATTGTTGCAACTGCAATCTAGTTTTGACTATTGCTTTATATTCTTCTTCATATTTTTATATGCTTTGAATGCTACTTCCTCCATGACTGGTTTCTCTTGTTATAGCCTTATTTCATAATATGTGAATATTCCATGTAGCTCGTCCATGTTCAAACTTTCAAGATATGTTCTTTCTTCCAGGGATGATATCTTTGGATCAAATCTCGTAGGTAGATATCTTAGAACCTTTTGAATAACCACTAATTCATAAACTTATTCTACTAGTCCTCTAATAGTGTTCACTATTTTGTTAACTTGTAGAAAGTAGGCTATAATGTCTTAATCTTCCTTCATCTTCAGTTTCTCAAACTTAGCTCTAAGGGTTTGAAGCTTAGCTCCCTTGACTTTGGTATCTCCTTCGTAAATATTTTTAATTTTATCCCAAAGATCCTTTGCGGTATTTCAATGCATAACTTTGACAAATACATAATCATCCATACTACTCAAAATGGTGTATTTATCCTTTGAGTTGTTTTCGCTGAGTTGTTTTCCATATTTTTCAGTTGGGAGAGTGGTTGGCACTGCATATCCATCCATCTACTACTAACTTCCAAACACCAAATCCCTATGCTTGTAAAACATTTTGCATCATTTTATTCCAAAAGGCATAGTTTTTTCCATCAAAACTTAGTGCTCCAATATTAGCGTATTCCATGATCTCCTTCCAGTGGTTAAAATATTTCTTGAAGGAACTTCTTTGATACCATTTGTTGGAATATTGAGAGGGGGGTGTGAATCAATATGAACACTTTATTATCACTTTTAATCAAAATATGTAATCATTAACATCATCAATAGTATATCATCAATATATCATGAGCTTATAAATCAACAAATCATAATAGACATCCACAGAAACACAATACACCAATATTTACGTGGAAATCCAAATGGGAGAAAACCATAGAATCATTTTATTATATATAAAAATAATACATTCATTGGAAGCACCAACTTCCCAATTCTCCAGCTACAACTGAAAGGAGGATACGACCCCCTATTTACAGGATCCAACCTAAAGGAAGCTACAACTCCCTAAATTCTTTGTCTCCAACCAGAAGGAGGTTGCAACCCCATGATTCTTAGGCTCCAACCTGAAGGAACCTCCAACTCCCTATGTTCTTTGGCACCAACCAGAAGGGGGATATGACCCCCTTTCATTTCCCCATCATACCACTCTGAAATATAAAGGTAGACCAAAAGGTCACTAGCACTGATACTGTCACTGCCTTTGATAATCAACTTGTAATCAAACTGTCACTGTCACATTAACTTGTAACTGATCATAAACCTACAGCCTATCCATGTTACATCAACCTATAATTGATCATCAACCTATCACCTGTGATTGTCCATGTCACTGATATATCAAACAAATATTCTCATATAGACCATACCATGTACCACAATGTACCTCAAGCATGCATCATACCATATACCATAAGATATGCCTCAAATATATGTCACTATCACAAATGTGTTCCTTTAATAATGAACCATAACAACCATATACAATATACCAAGTATATATCTAAAACACATATCAATGACGCCAAAACATGGACCTCAACTATATGCAACCATAAACCAAAAGGGCCTCCAAAACATGCCTCAAGCATGTTCCATATCATCCATGATAAACGCTCATGAAGAACATATCTATGATCCTGTAGACCCTCTACTGTATCATATAATAGATAAGTAAATCAACTTGGGCATCAAAAATATGGTAGAAGAATCTCTTGACACCCTCTGACAATATTTTCACAGATCCACAAATTCCTTCACTAATACTTGAGGATATCCATGCTTTTCTCCACTACAACTCGCATACATCTGCATCCTTCTGACCTGAAAATCACAAATACCTTAGAAATTAGGTTTACTTACAATTTCTGCAACTCTGAGAGTTTCACTTCGACCTTCCTTCGCACCCTCAGAATTTCTAACTYAGACTCAACCTCATATTCTCCAATATATGAACATTTGTTYATAATATAGATAATCAATAGAGATGTGTGTGAATTGTATATATGAAAGACTCCTTGATGTGTATTTAACTTTTTCTAAGTAACCTCTTTCCTTACTTTAGGAGTTTCTTGTTACAACCACTTAACCCTTTCATTAATTGACTTGTAACCAACTAGGGGCTTCTTAACCCATCTATGGGGCTTCCAACTTCATGACCTCATAACTCCTCAAGAGTGAGGTACCACATGGCGTACCACCTATCACTGGAAATGGAACAACAAGGACTATCCATTTGTGACCGTGTTACCTACATTTACACTTTCCTTCATGTCCTTATTCCTCAAAAAAATGTGGGTTCCATAAATACACCTCTGGGGGATTCTTGTATAATTCTTCAAAGAACCTTCTCGTGAGGGCCATGTTTAGAGCTACGCCATAAGGGGACCACTTTGGATATTTATCCAAATACACCCATCATGTTTTTTGACATCGATGACAACCACTGCTTGTTGGCATCAATGACAACCCACTTTCCAACAATATCCCCCTTTGAAATTTATGGAAACATTATTGGCATGGGAACCCTCATGCTCCTACTCATGATCCCCCTGTGTTTAAGAATATATTATTTATCTCTATTTACATGCCTTTGTTATCTCTCTCCCTCTTTGACATCAATGGAAAAGGGTAATTGTCCTTGGGGATGTTCCCCTTCCTTCAATCCTATGCTCTCTCTTCATGGTTCTTCCTCGTGTAAACCTATGATGTATATGAAAGGAATTCAAAATATTCTTTACTCATATTCTTCATGTATTTTTCTTCTCTCCCCTTATCGTACTGTGTGTGATGTCAATTAAATCACTATGGGGCAGGAACTACTCCAAGTTTCTATCGAAGATACTCAAATGTATCCCTCAGAAGAGGTTTGGGGAAGATATATACAATCTACTCTTTTGTCCCAATATACTCTACCTTGATGTTATTCTCTGTAGCATGTTCCTGTAGAAAGTGATACTTGATCAGAGTGTGTTTTGTCTTGGAATGCATCACTGGATTCTTGGAGATAATGATAGCACTGGTGTTTTCATTGAGTATTGAAATGGGCTCATCATACTTCACTTGTATATCCCGCAAGGTTTGCTTCATCTAGAGAACTTGAGTGCAACATGATGTCGCTACAATATATTTGGCTTCTGTTGTGGACAAGGATACCGATGATTTTTTCTTTCTCAATCAAGATACCAAACACTCACCCAAGTAGAAATATGCTCCACTTGTACTTCTTATATCGTCAATGCTACCTACCTAATATGCATATGTCTAGGAAACAAAATATATATCATTCCATTTTGGATACTATAATCCAAAATCTTTTGTTTCCTTGAGATATCTAAATATTCTCTTTACTGACATAACATGTGTTTATTTCGGTGCTACTTGAAATCTCGCCACTTGTCCAACTTCTTTCATCACATCCGGTCTTGATGTTGTCATATAGAGTAGGCTACCAATCATTGATTTGTAGAGTCTCTGATATGCATCCTTATAATCATCATCCTTTCTTAACTTACAACTGGTCTGCATAGGAGTACTCACGGGTTTTCAATCTTCCATTCCAAACTTCTTTATCATTTCTCTGACATACTTGGTATGGGAGATGAAAATACCTTTATCACGTTGACATATATGCAATGAAAAAAATAAAGTCAACTCACCAATCAAATTCATTTCGAAATCATTTTGCATATCTCTAGAAAACGTTTGACTCATCATGTCATCATCACTTCCGAAGATGATGTCATCTACATAAACTTCAATTATCAATATACTATCTCAATCCACTTTTATGTAGAGATTGTTGTCGAAAATTCCCTTCCTGAATACTTGTTGTTGTAGATACCTATCCAGTCTTGAATACCATGCTCCGGGGTCCTACTTGAGTCCATACAATGCTTTCTTCAACCTGCAAACATAATATTCCTTTTCTGACAGTAGAAATACTTCTGGCTACTCAATGTAGACTTCTTCTTCCAACTCTCCATTAAGAAAGGATGACTTAACATCCATATGTTACACCTTGATTATTTTGGAACTTGCATAGGATAAGATCAATATGATTACTTCCATCCTCACAACTGGGGCAAAGGTATATTCAAAATCTATACCTTCAATATGAGTGTATCATTTGCAAACTAACCTTGCTTTGTTCCTGGTTAGTTGTCCATCCTCGTCCATTTTTTTTTGGAAAACCCACTTAGTACCAATTAGATTCTTTTTCTTTGATCTTGGAAATAGTTCCCATGTGTCATTCTTTTCTATTTGATCCAATTATTCATCCATATCCTTGATCCAATGTTCCTTGTTGGCCTCTTCAAAATTGCTTGGTTCATTTGTATATAACAATGCTAGGAGTTGTTTTTCTAGTGAAATTCTTCTTCTTCGGGTTTCAACTCCTACATCTTTATTCCCAATAATCTTCTTTGGTGGATTATTTTTCTGTACTCATTTGCTAGGTGTCTTAGGAGGTATATGTTGTTCATCTTCCTCTTGTTCTACTTTTGTCTACTCTTCTTCTTCTGCTTATTCTCCCACTTGTTCTTCTTTTAGATCTTCCTCGTCATCCTACTCTTCTAAGTATTTGATTTCTTCTTTTTCATTCCGTACATATATGTCATTAATCATTACATTGATGATTTCCATGATTTTATTGAGTCTTGGACTGAAGAATTTATATGCTTTGATTTTTCTTGAATACCCAACTAGTATGCCTTTGTTAACTTGAGAGTCAAATTTTCCAAGCCTTCCATCTTCTCTTTTGATATAACATTTGATTCCAAATACTCTAAAATGCTTCACATTTGTCAGTATTCCTTTCCATAACTCATAACGAGTCTTATCACTGTTACTTTTGAGAATTCCTCTATTTCATATGTGAACTATTGTATGAACTGCTTCTGCCCAAACGATGTCACTTAAATTGGAATCTTTCAACATGGTTCTAGTCATTCCTTGTACTACTATGTACTTCCTTTCTACCACTCCATTTTTCTGAGGTTTCCTCACTACCGAGTGTTTATTATTTGGGTTGGTTTTCATTGATGTCAACCCTTGAAGAAAGTCCGGTAGCGAATTCCGATAGCACAAAGGTTTGGGTAATGGACCCAAGTTTGTTTTATGTATAATTGTATGAATTTTAATATATTTGAAGGTAATACTATTCTATATGGATATTACATGTCATTCCATTTACGGTGGTATGTGGAACGTCACATAACTCCTCATGGTTAGAGAGTTATGGCCATGTGAAGTTGGAGAACCCTCATGAGTCATCTAGAAGCCCCAAAAGGTCAAAGTAGTCAAAGTGGTTCCAAAGAATAAATTATTTAAATAAGACTATTCTATATGGATAGTACATGTCATTCCATTTCCGGTGGTATGTGGAATGTCTCATAAATCCTCACGGTTAGAGAGTTATGGCCGTGTGAAGTTGGAGAACCCTCATGAGTCATCTAAAAGCCCCAAAAGGTAAAAGTGGTTGTAAAGAAGAAATTATTTAAATAATAAAGTGAAGTGATGAGTGTATTATAAGTCAAAGTGGATACAAAATAAATTGTTTAAATAATAAATTTAATGGAGAAATTACTAAGTGGACAAGTGGTTAGAAGTGGGTTAGCCCTAAAATAAGGAAAGTGGTTTAAGATGGTTAGAATGTAACCCCTTGAGGAAGCTACATAAAAGTATAAATAAGAGGCAAGGGTCTCTCATTTTAATCACACTTGAGAATATTTAATATCTATAAGTGACTGAGGTAACCAAAGGATATCTAAGGCGAATTTCAGAGGGAAGGTGAAGTAAAGAAGGCCAAAATTCAAGGAAGGATAAATTCTTTGATGATGCTTTCTAAGGTATGTTATTTACAGGAAATCTCACCATTTTAACAAAAAAATTATTTCTAGAATGCGTCAGAATGTTGTGATAAAAATTTTAGCTTGTGGGTCGTTGTATTTTTTGTTAAGAACCAAACATCAATATAGCATAGAAAAACCTCAGGAAAAGTACTCAACGCCTTGAAAAAGAGATAATTTCAGATAATAAGCCTCTTCGAGGGGGCAACCTCCTTTTACCCC
>SNQJ01S0249464.1:0-12931 GCA_010110895.2 Picea sitchensis | reverse complement strand
ACACTGGTTTGTTGACTAGGTATTTCAGGACTGAGTGATCTGTGAACATCTTAAAGTGTTTTCCCAATAAGTAATGTCTGAATTTCTGCAGTGCATATACCATGGCTAGGCCTTCTCTTTCTGTGATGTTATAGTTATGTTCTGAGTCTGATAACTTTCTGCTCGCAAATGCTATCGGGTGATCCAAGTCTCCCACTCCTAGTTGCGCCAAGATAGCTCCAAGTGCTATGGATGATGCATCTGCATGCACGTGGAATGTCTTCTCCCAGTATGGAAATACTAATATTGGCGCGATGACCATCTTTTCCTTCAGGGTATCCAGACTGTGTTGAAACTCATCGTTCCATTGAAACTTCATATCCTTTCTTAATAGCTTTTCCATCGGTGCAGTGATCTGCACATATCCTTTGATAAATTTCCTGTAATAACATGTGTGTCCCAACGTCGCTCTTAGCTGATGGACTGTTTTTGGTGGTGGTAAATTAACAATTATTGCGATCTTTGTCAGATCTACTACTAAACCTTCTTTGCATACTATATGGCCTAATAGTATCCCAAACGGTGTTCCAAATATGCATCTTTTTATATTCAATGATATCTGACATTGTCTACATCTTTCCAACATCAACTGTAAAACTTCCACATGGTTTTTCAACAGACTATAGACTGTCCAATCATCCAGGTATACTTCAAGAAACTGATGGATGAATTCTTTAAATGCTGCAATGACCACTCTGGAGAATATTGTTGGTGCATTCTTCAGTCCAAATGGCATGACTGTGTATTGATAAGATCCCCATTTTATCGCAAACATGTTCTGTTATCTATCCTCTTGTGTTATCTTAATCTGATGGTAGTGTGAGAATCCATCAGTGAATGAGTAAGCTTCATGTCCTCCCATGTTCTCTAACACTTCATCCGTGAACGATGTAGGGAATGGGTCGTGTAGGCATGCATCATTCAACTTACTTAAGTCGACGCATATCTCGATCCCTCCTTGTTTCTTGTCCTGTACTACCATCAGACTTAGCCATTCTGACTCCTCGACAGGTTCTATTCTTGTCCTGTACTACCATCAGACTTATCCATTCTGACTCCTCGACAGGTTCTATGATGCCGGCTTCGAGCATCCTATCGATCTCAGCTTTGACTCTCTATTTATATATCGGGTTCAATATGTATGGTCGTTGTCTAATAGGTCTTGCTTAAGGTTTGAGTGGTATCTTCATTTCTCCTATTTCTCCGTCTATACCCTTCATCTCTGTAAATGTTGTGGGAAATAGGTCATTGTATTCGTGCAACAACTCTGTGATGCTTTCCACTATTTTCTCATCCCATTAATCTCCAATGTTGGCCATTTTGGGCTGCTCAACTGTCCCGATGTTAACTTTATTTACCTTGATCAACGTGGAAATGACTTCTGATTCTATGGGTAGTCCCTCCACATCTATTTCACCTTCTTCTTCTTCGATCTGAATATCACGCAAATCGTCTTCATCCAGTGCTTCCTCCTATACATGGTAACATGAAAACAGGTCCTTGACTGTCTATTTGTTCCATTGTTGTTCTTCTGTGATCAATTCTACTTTTGGTTCTTTGATGAATATTACTCCTTTGATCCACTTAAGGGCTACGTCTATGCTGGGGTTCTCATGTTCAAATGAGAAAGTGATTGAAAAATTATGTTGTAATGTCGTCCATGTCACAGTTCCCTTGCGCAATTCCTGGTCTGTATACCAATTCGCTAGTATTCCCTCTAGAGTGTGTATGAAGTGATGAGGCCATTCCTCTGGGGTTGTCATTTTCCACAACGTTATGCACTTCTCCAAGTGTTCGATTGGTGACCCTTATCCTTGATACCTCTATTGTTTGTTGTTTTGATGTTCTGCGCCGAACCTTATGCGCAGTAACAACTTACATTGGTACCAATCTGTGATGGTCTCCTTGTGTGCACCCCACCATCTTGTCGGTGTGGCCTTTAATGCTAAATCAAGTGCTAACAGTCTCTGGTTCTCTAACACTGCGTCTTCGTATTGTGTCAAGAATGTTTCCAAATCATTTAGTTCATGGAAGCTAGATGGTTCTCTGATTTCCGTGCGTACCCATATTACTGCGCGGTCTATTCTTGCACATCTTCTCGTGTATACTTCGTGTATCCTTTGCTTCCATTTTTCTAACCCGGTGTCTGAGTCTGTTGCACATGAAGTAATTCTCTACCAACTAAGTACCCTATCTGTAGTTGGGTTTACGTAATCCTCATCGTGCACAGTTGTTCTGTACAACTGGTCGATTTCCTCTAGGTATAGGCAAGTAGGTTCTACAAACCTCTCTCCTTCTGATGGGTCCAATGGCGCAATGACCCTATATTCGCCAGACTCAAATGTCATTTTCCTGGTCTTCAAATTGATTATGGCCTGGTTTTCAAACACCCAATCCAGACCAAGCAACATTGGATACAGTGTTGTGCGCACTCCATCTAGGTCGACTGTCACTCCTTTCAGTCTACCGATTGGTAGGACACTATGCTGGTTTGACAGTTTCAATTGAACATGTGAGTATCCTAATGTTGGCTCTCCCATGCATTTCCATGTCTTCTTTGGTAATACATTCACTTTAGATCCTAGATCCAGTATTATTTCTCCCATATTGAAATCCCCAATGTTAGCATTCAATCTAAATTCCCTACTTGTTCTTCTTCTTGTGTGTAGGTGATTAAATTTTTTTGGTTCTATCTTTTCTTCTGTTTCACTGCTACATTTTTCTAGTATGTTTTTCAATATTTTCACAGATGATGGATCACTTAATACTTTTACACATGATTGGAAAAATCCTTTGATTGTACTTACTTGTCCCATGGGTTGCATCCCGTTGGTATGATCCAATGATGGAGGCATCTTATATTCTGGTGCTTCCTTGTTTTGCTGCACAGTTGAAGTCAATGCCATGTCCTCCTTTTGAAATTCTTGTCTGTCTTTCTTGAATATTTCCTTCTCCTTATGTGCATCGAACTACTTCTTTGGTTCGCTGTTCTTCTTCACCCACTGATTTTGTTCTGGTTCTTGTTGGGCTACATCAGTGCCTATTTTAGCTCCACCATGAGTGACTATGCTGATATTTCATCCTTCATCCCTCGCTTCAGCTGAGATCCACTGAACGTTTTGGTTGTTCTGGTTCCTCTTTTCCTGCATCTTTACTAGTAATGTCAGACATTCCTTTGTATCGTGGTCTGATGCGCGACAATACATACAAGTTGATGGTGGTAGTGGAAATTCCCTTGCATAATGTCCTAGTTGTTGACAATTGTGACATGTGACTGGTCCTGTACCTCATCCGAAACCTCATATGGATCGTCCTCCTCCTCTATAGCCTGCTCGATCTCCTCTCGGCGCGTTATACTGAGGCGTTTGATTGTACTGCATGGTATTGTACTAAGGTTGTGCCAGGTTGTACTGCAGCTATGTGTTATTGTATGACTGTTGGGCACTATTATACTGTTGCTGCGCAGTGTTGTATGGAGCTGGGACTTGATTAAAGTCTGGCGCTTCTTGCCTAGTCATCATTTTGGCCTGTACTCTATATGCATCTGATGTCCTTTCTCGCATCAACTCCATAGTTCTACAATATTTATCATTGTGGCCCATTGACTTGCAAAAGGTTCAATATGAACTCTTTGGATCTGTTTGGTATTTCTTCATCATCGTACAGTGATAAGGGTCGTGACCCGATTTTTTTCAAATTTCACACCATAGTCCTCCCGATGGTAATGGATTTTGCATTCTTGCTGCCATATACTACGTGAATGTTGGACATTCGTTCTTGTGGTGTCCTTTCATCCTACTTGTGGTACACCAAACGACTTCTCATCTGTCCTTGTTCTTATTCTGGTTCATCTGAAATGTTAGATTCTTCAAATCCTCCTTCAATTATTCGATAACTAGGTCTATATTTTGGTACTAGTTCTCTTCCAGTTGCAAGGCTGCCTGCAGAGCCTTTGCATGCGTCTGAAATTTCTGTTGTCGTAAAGGGTATTTTAAGTGTGGGAGTAGTGAATTGAAAAATAGGTGTCGATGCTGCATATCTGTCATGAGATATTTTAACTTTCCCTTCAATCGCTTGAATATCTTATCAATCTCCCATATAGACTCTCCTGGTTTCTGTCTTATTTCGATCATCTCATTCATGTACTGATCCTTTGAGCTCAGCTTCTGAAACTCATTTATCAGTAACTTATTAATGTCGGCCAGTGTCCTTGTCATCCCAGGGGCACTGTTTGTGTCTAGACTCATGTACCAGTCTAGTGCGCATTCTCTTAGCGTAATAGCTAGCTGCGCAAGTTTAGTATCTTCATCAGTAATTTGTTTTTCTTCCCATATCGTTGCACAAATGAACAAGTGCTTTTCAGATTCTTTTGTTGCTTCTCCTCAAAATTCTGGTAATCTGATGGTGGGATCGTGTCCTGCCATTCTGAATATTGAACTACTACCTCCTCTGCATGGAGTAGATACTTGAATAGTGTTTCCTGAACTAGCTCCTCCAGTTGTTTCTCCTTGTGTAGATGTACTTCCTGCTATCAGACATCCTACGAACTTCGGTTGTCTAAATGGTGGTTTTCTCTTTGGTGTATTAGTCGCACATGGGTTTATGGGTTCCACATTGACATTAATATGGATAGGATGGTTTCCTTCTCCTCCCACTCTTGGACCTCTCGTCTTCCTCTCATATGTTGCGCGTAAGATTTCCTCAATTTGCTCCACAGCCCGGAGATCCTCTACCTCTTCCTCATCACTCGCCAAGCCTTCCCTCACAGGTACAACTCTCTTATTGGTATTCACCTTGTATTGGTAGGGTACTCCTCTATGGGTCCTTCCCATTGATGTCAAGATCCACTTTATCTGGTCGTCGTCCATCATGATTGGGTCCAAGAGTTCCTCCTCCTTCTTGCCTTTATCCTTACCTCCTTCCATTTCTCTTCTCTCTGTTAGTGCTTCCCCCCTTCCCCCATGCACACAGGGAAGTTTAGTTGTCTGACTCCATTGTCATTACACCTTTATTGTATAACAGTATCTTAATGGAAGTATACAGGGATCGCATGTACCTTCCTCAGGGTCCTCGTAGAAACTCTTGTTCCGCTACGTTGTACGACTTCATTGTGTCGACTGCAAAATCTGTTATGAAGCCTGCCACAATACTGTCGAGCCAAAAGTCTACTGCGCGGGTGAACTTGTTGTTCACCTGCTGTATCTACTCAATTTGTACTAGGGTCCAATCTAACTGTCGAATCCGATTCGTTGTGTGATTGTCCTTCAACCTTAGTATCCACGCCTGCAATAGATGTGGAAAATCATAGAAAAAGACT
Source organism: Picea sitchensis (assembly GCA_010110895.2). Classification (NCBI taxonomy): domain Eukaryota; kingdom Viridiplantae; phylum Streptophyta; class Pinopsida; order Pinales; family Pinaceae; genus Picea; species Picea sitchensis. The sequence goes on along the minus strand of SNQJ01S0249464.1, from coordinate 7,575 downwards.
TCGTGCAAATCAGTAAACACGTATTTCTCGAGATATTTGCGAGGTGTTATTCTAGGGTTTCTATTGTCTTTCTATGCAAATTCTAGCTCTTTGGTTCTCAACCATCTTTCAATTTCTTCTTTTGTGGGGTTCCACGGTCTCAACATTCCATTATAATGGCTCATTGTTCTCTTATTTTCTTTGCTCGTTTCTCACTCAACTTATCTCATCTACTCAATCCTCATTTGTTCCTACCAACGACAACATAACCATTTGTCGATTGAACTCTTCCTCTATATTGTCTGATTTATTGACCCAGGGTTCATGTCTTTCAGATTTCCAACAAAGCCTCTAAAACTATTGGCCCTCCTAGTAAACCAGAAGGCAACACAACGCACAGATGCACTGCGCAGTCTCACCCAATATAGCTTTAATGGGTGGCTGTAAGACTCAGGTGTTTATAGCCTGGGATTGAGTATGAGATATGAGATCTATATTCTTAACCATTTACTATAACTTGTGATTGCAACCTACTATTATTCGCGACTATGCATTACCTTCAACAACTTATTTCCTTCATAGCGCAATCATATTTCATAGCAATATACTAACTCATTCATTCATTAAGTACATCAATTAACTATTGAAAAGAAGATAAAGATATGCATGCATTCATCACATTACACAGACATTACCATGGTTCACCCCCCTCTTGGGCTACGTCCACAAAGATTTGTCTCTTGGCTCTTTTATTATGATAGTTCTATATCTATAGCGTCGCGTGCTTACAATTATCCTAAGATGGGTAATATCTATATGAGGTGAACTAGATCACACCAGGCTCCTTAGCCTACGATCTAATCCTCAAGATCTACCTTATCTCGGCTCCTCTAGCTCCATAGCAACAACACAGTTCTTACATCAAAATAATACATATCACATCCGTTCATGCCTAACTACCATACTCGAGAACTGATTATATGATGAACAGTACAAGAAAACCCGAATACTAGCTAAATCGGAACAACTACAAAATCCCTCAAAAAACATAACTCTTCAACAATACCTCAGTATCGATATTTATACATATTTGTCTCTTTAGCCATTACAATACATTACCAAAACCCTAACTCTACTGGTGTTAGGTCTTCCTCTCATGCGCACGTGTTGTTCTTCTTTCTAGTAGTTGCTTTCCTTGTGTATGCTTTCTTGCATGCACACATGCTGTGTTTCCTTCAAGTTTTTGCTTCATTTTCTGCATGCTTTCTTTCCCCACGATCATCCTTCTTTCCACTTCAGCCTGCTGCCAACAATATGTGATCAATAACATGTTTCCTTTTGGGGCTATATTTGTGTTTTATCTATTGCAATTGTTGTGATTGCATGTAATCTATGAGTTGTTTTCTTCTATGATTATTTACATGAATGTCAATATTGAAATCACCAATCATTAAGAAGGTATGGTTCTTATGTATGCACTACATTTTTGTTGTTGCAATTGTCTCAATGATTGTTGACACACATGCAAATGGAGCAACATATATATTCATTCAGATCTAACAAGACACACTCTATTTTGTTATTGCATAAAGTTTTTAATGTAACGATTCCCATGTTTTTGTGTATGCAAGAGATAAAACCATGAATTGAGTATGCGAAGTTGAAATTAAATTTTGCAAATCCACTGTTTCTTGGAAGGAAATTGAACAAGCTTCTTGAAAGAAGAGGATCATATTTCTCATTAGATTTTGATCTTGTAGGATGTCATTGACATTTCTCATTAGATTTTTATCTTGTAGGATGTCATTGACATGTGCTCAGGAGATTTGTGTGTTCAAAATTGCGTTTGGAAAACTATTTGTACATGTTATTCCCCTTTACAAATGTTCTAGTTTATATGGTGTAGTTATTGATATGTGGTGGATGTCCCTTCTCTTCTACTACTTTCTTATTAACATGAAAGTTGTATTGTTAGTTTCTTGAGAATATATAATGAGTCCATTGGTTTCATTTGTGATAGACATGTGTATACCAAGAGATGTGTCGATATGCCATTTGAATCAAATGAAATCCTTTATAAAGTCGGACCTTGGGCTCTATGTTTTTATCTAACACATGCCAATTGAATTGGGAATTGTTTATGTATCGTGATTTGAAATTGTCCATTTATATTTGGCAATGCTTTTGCAACACACAATATTGGTGTCCAATTCAATGGAGTGTATTTGTCATAAAACTCATGAAATTTGATCCTTTGCAAATTTCCAATGGTTGGATCTATAACATCTACCTAGACAACAACCACAACATCCATCTATTTGGTTTTCTTTGTATATGCCTTCAATGTTCCATCAACACCATTGGCAAGATCATCTTCATGGTGTAGTTCCCATCATATAGCTCAACGAAAAAAATTCATTTGATTAGTATTTTTTATGGAAAGGTTATTTCTTTTTCATAAGGTGTAAAACCTCGATTATTTTCATGTTCATCCGATACCTTAAGGTTTATAAGTTCCTCATTACTTGTGCAAGATTTTTTTTCATTGTGTCTTTGTTTTTATAAAACAAGTACGGAAATAATGGAGATGATGGCAAAGATCTGCAACCAAGCATGTTTATGTATTCATATTGTTGTTTCAGTGTCATTTTATCAAGATGTTGAAAAAATCTTTGTCTCTTTGAGACACTGTGGTGTGCAACACATAGAATTTTACTTTCCTTCTTAAAAATGATATGACAATTTTTATTTTTTCAATATGGAATTTTCAAAAATCCAAGAATGGTTTATGTGCATAATAGATGTCTCCCAAAAATATAATTTCAACATTTCCAAATTACAATACCAAGACATGTTTTAGTTTTTGTAGGCATTTGCCAAGTTTATACGAGAATGTTGCACCTATAAGGATTGCTTTATCAATGAGTCACACACAAGGCACATGCTAGTTAACTTTTCACTATTTAATGGAAGGTATTTTGATTTGTTATAGGGCATGTTATATGTGAAATGAAATTTCATACCACAAATAATATGCTATGGTTCCTTTTAATTGCACTGGGTCATAGTCTAGCATGTTGTTGTACATGCACATAAGGAACTAGAAAATTGTTTTTGTAGTAAAAGTTTTCCTCGTTCATGCACCTCATGTCAAAAATAAATGCAATGGTTTTTGGAGTTCTCTTTATTTTATGTAAGGTATCCCAAATTACAGTTTCTTGTTCCATGCTCAATTGTCTTCTCATGTTGTAGAATGTAGTGTTGTCCAAAATATGTGGTTGTTTTAAGATTTTATAAGTTATTTAGACCAATGTTTTATCTTTTTGCCAATTTGGAAATATTGAAGATCAATAGCTATGTCTCATTCTTCACAAAGTTTGCATTCAGTTTGTGAATTGTTCTTCCCTAATGATTACTACTCTCCAAGTGGATATATGTTAAATAATTGATCATCACTAGTTTGAATTCTAGTTGCTACAACATTGAGCTCTCCCCATGAAGTACTTGATCTATGAGTATAATTCCTTTCATTATACTATTGTTTTTTCCAATGCCAAGTAAGAATTATTCAAAGTTGTGAACTATTGCTTGAAAATGCTCTTATCATGGAGGTATGGGTCATAGAACACCAACTATTCTCTACAAAAGTTATCAAGGTCTCTATGTTCACTATATTGTGTATATCTCTAATGACATATGATCTATCACTATTTCTTCTTTTCTTTCCTTTTTGTATATAGATTGTCAAACTCTATCAAACATGTCATTATTAACTTTGGTCACAATACATAGTAATCAATGATTGGTTCACATAGAATATCTTTTGAATAATATTCCTCTTGTCCCAACACTTTGGCCTTTCCAACATACATCTTTATTTCTCTTTCGGGAAAGGGTTGATGAATACACATTATACATCCTCATTGCTCTTTTGGGAAAGCGTTGATGAATACACATTTTCTCGAGGAAGTGTAGTGGCAGGGACAACACAATGTACATATCATGTTGTGTCCACATTCGTTGAAAATTCAATAAACCTATTCCAAGTCTCCCAATTGTTTGTGCTACATTGGGAATCTATTCTCTGATAATCAATTTGTATATGTTACATCAAAGTAATTGTCTTGTCAAGATTTGTCATGCAGGAGTTATAGTAAGTGGTTACAATATCCAAGTCCAAGACAAATTGGAAATGGAAATTTGTGTTTGTGTCCCAAACCACACGAATATATCAAGAAACATTATTAATCCATATGTCAAGTGGTCTCTTTTTTAACATAAATGTTGTTATATTTAAGTTACATTGAATTGTGTGGATGTAGACATCTCTGTTAAGGCCAAGCTCTTCAAAAAAACTTTCAAAGCTCTTCAAGAAACTTTCAAATGTTCTTGTGTCATCACATGTAGCATATTGTATAGTGTGGAATATCTATTTTTTTTTTATTGCATTATTGTCAACTTCCACATTAGCTCAAGTATTCTTGTTTTTCTCATTGGCATGATTGGAAAATTGAATCTACATTGCACATTTTTCCTTTTCTTACAAGTTCATCTTTTTTGATAATGATGTTTAAATGTTTTCAAATATTTTGCAAGGGTTCTTGAATCATATGTCAAATTCTTGTCTACCAAACTTTGTATTTCAACACTTGATTTTTTGATAATGATGTTTAACTATTTTCAAATATTTTGCAAGGGCTCTTGAATCATATGTCAAATTCTTGTCTACCAAACTTTGTATTTCAGCTCTTGAATTTTTTCCATATATGGATGCGTCCTTAATCCACAACAAAGTGTACACTTCATCAATTTTGAAACTCTATTATGAATAAATGGTTTGTAACCTCACCATCTTATTTGTAATGATGAGAAAGAAGTTGGAGCATAGTGGTGATCTTATTTCTATAATAGTTCATACAAGTGACAAGATAATTTCTAATCATAGGTGTAACTTCATTTTCTTCCAATTCAGACTTGATTGATGGTTTCCAATATTAGTAAATGATACAAAGAAAGGTTGTTGGCTAAAGATTCTATGAAATGAATATTTTTTCTGGGGATATTTTCCCGAAATCCAACGAGAAATTGTTGGATTCGTAGATTTAAGTGATTATTTCTGTAAAATCTGAGTGTCCTGGGAGTTTTTCAGCATCTTGAATCCATTTCTGCATTCAAAAATGGATTCTGAACAACAAAAACAATGATTCATGTAAATTTATATGGCCGGATTTTGCCGAAAAAAATCATTTCATAGAACAGCAAGCCAACACCCAAAGAAAATTGATGACCCCAGTTCTTATGAGAAAACACATTTTTTCATCTTAATGTCATCTTGGAAAATGCTAAACTATCCTAAATGTTGTAGGAATCAGAAAAAACATGTAGTAGTGTTTTCCTTACTGGTTGTTCATTAATGCTATCATTGGCCTCGACGTTGCCGATGTTGGTATCAACTGTATCTAAAAATGTGGCCTCATAAAATATTTCTAATCAACTGTATCTAAGATGCGGCCTCTAATAAAACATTTATGTCTGGGTATCATTTCTTACAACTTTATCCATTGTATTGTATTGGGCCTAATGGTTAAGAACATGTGTTTCCTCCTAAAAAGTCACAAGTTCAAATCCAGAGAGATGTATCATTATTTGCATGACATTTACATCAACTCTACAATGTTGCATGCTTTATATGGTGTTATGGTAGTGGAAAAAAAAACACAATGTAGAAAAGAATATGCCTCAAGAAAGCTAATAAAAAGTCTATAATTAGAAGGAAAAAAAATGCAACACGATGCCCAGGAATCACTCTACTTATAGACTGTCCCCCATGGTTAAGGAATGCCTAAGTCCCCAATCTTAAAGTTTTGGCGAGACTACCATAAAATCCACGGTCTGATAAGCGTTTCTTCGAATTTGTGACCAAAACGCCTTTCTACTGACAAAACTGCAAAGCCTTTGATTTGAGGGTTAAAGATGCATACTAAAGCAGGCTTGTCTTTTTCGTTTTTGCCGAATGTGTGGGTGAACTCTGGTCCGCTGGTTTTGGCTTGTGTTTGTGGCTGTGTTGTGGATCTGTTTCTTGCGATAGATATGGTCTAGTGTCTTGATTTGGTGTTAGCAGACCCCGGTGTAAGTGGGTGCTGGTTTTCTGGTTTGCTCGTGGCCATGTGTTTTGGTCTTGTTGTTGTTGGGTTTTGTGGATTGCAGTTCTTTTTTCTGGTTTTGTTCGTTTGTTTAGGGTTTGATGTATGTTCAGATTGGGGTATTTTTGGTGGGTGTTGGTGCCTCTCTCTTCCTCATTTCAGCTGGGGGTTTTGGCCAGGGCTTTGAGGTCCTTTCTTTGGGCATGCAATGTTGATGCTTTGACACTTTGAGGTCATTTTGAGAACGTGCAGCTTTTTGGTTTCTCTCTTTTTGGTATTTGTTGGTTGGGGTATTCTATGGTGTCTTTGCCTTCTGGGTCTGTTGATGTGAGGGGTTCGGTGCTTCTTACTCCTCTGACCTGGTCGCAACAGCTAAGGTTTTCATCTTGTTATTCAATGTTGTCTTATTAGCTCATTTATTGTATTTTTCTTTGTGATTTATTAACCAACTTCTTGACCTCTTTGAGTTTTTATTTTCTATTTTCTGATCATTTTACTCATGACTGAGTCGTGCTTAAATGTAATTTGATTATGAAATGAATAGAATTAAGTTTTATTTCGTAGAAAAAAAAGATAAATACAATAATAAACCTTTTAAATAATTTGATATTTTAAGTCTCCATGATTAAGTTTTATATATATATATGGTAAAACCCAAAACAATGTGTACATTTCCTTCTATCATCTACAAAATAGGGCAAGCAGTTTCTTCTATAGTAGTATGCCTACAGAATTTTTGGTTTTTGATATATGATGACTCGATTTCTAAATGTATGGTTTTGGATATTAGGTTAATTGCTTAATGTAAGCTAGGTGGATCACTAAAGATATATTTCCTGATTCTGGATCATTGAATGTATAAATTTTGCTTCAATTCAAGTGAGTTACTATCTGAAAACAATTAATCTTCTATTAATGAAATAGATGCTTGAATCATTGAGAAAAATACCATTGAACCAGTTAGGGATTTAGGCATTCCAATCTGATATTGGAATTGGAACAGAGATAATTAATCTTCTGTTAATGAAATAGATGCTTGTAGATGCTTGAATCATTGAGAAAAATACCATTGAACCAGTTAGGGATTTAGGCATTCCAATCTGATATTGGAATTGGAATAGAGATAATTAATCTTCTGTTAATGAAATAGATGCTTGAATCATTGAGAAAAATACCATTAGAATTGGAACAGAGATAATTAATCTTCTGTTAATGAAATAGATGCTTGAATCAGTGAGAAAAATACCATTGTACCCGTTAGGGATTTAGGCATTCAAATATGATATTGGAATTAGAACAAACATAGGCTTGGGACATATAATGCGTTAAGAATACTAACAGATTAATAGGTGTTAGAAACGGTGACAACAAAACTCATCCGTGAATAGGATTCTAGATCCTATAAACCAGGATTGGTTGTAACTAAGGCAACCAAGTTAGAATACGGATGAGA
>SNQJ01S0249463.1:0-12931 GCA_010110895.2 Picea sitchensis | reverse complement strand
TTGGTTACATGCATGTATTTATATATCTATAAATGGTTTCTGTATTGAAATAGTTAAGTTATGTCTATACATTTGTTTCCTTGAGAACTTATGCTTCTGCTTGATTTTATCGTATGATCCAGTTTAACCCTCGAAGGTGTTTTCTCGAGGAAGTTACCTCAGATTTACATAGTCAAATAAATCCTCTTAGCACTACTATCGTCTCGGTAATCACACGATTTTACCCCACCCTGTTTCAGAACTTAAAGTTCTTCGAGTTAGGAAGGTGCTTCCTTCAAACCAATAGCCTGAGAGACCTTAGGCTTGCACCCATGACCTTAACCAAAACACGACTAAGAGTAGAGTTTGTAGCCCAAGATTCATCATGGATTCCATATGGCCAAGGTCTAGGAACCCTGCGCTAAGTCCAAGAGGAGTTAGTCTTGATGGCTTCGGAGCTTCGAGAGCTTGAAGCCTTGGGATGTCAAAATTCCTAACTGTCAAAAATACTTGAATGTCGGAGTCATTGAAGGGTTGTGAGTCATTAATCTGGGGAGATCATTGGGGCCCCTTCTTGACCGTTTGATCGTCTAGTGGAAGGTTTCACACATGGTACTTCAGTGGAGTCCCGCCTCGGGAAAGCGGAGTGGCAGAGAAGACAAAACCTATGAAGGTCTGAGCCACAAGGTAACTAGGACTATTGATCTAGGGAAACTTTGGGTTCTTTCCTAACCATCATATATGGGCTATGGTCATCCCAGCGCTAACCAACCTTGAGAGAAAAGAAGATCCTACACCCCCAAACCCCCGAACACCAAACTCCCAAAGTAACGAGAGTCATAGATCTATGGATATACATGGTCGAATCTAGACCGTGAGATTTGAGGGATGTTGGAAGGTTGTCAATCTGAGGTGACATGGCATAGTGAAATCACCTAGAAACGCATGGAACTCAGTTTGAAGTGTGACATGTTACACATGGAACTCAGTTTGAAGTGTGACATGTTACACATGGAACTCAGTTTGAAGTGTGACATGTTACCCTATAGACCAATTGGAATGTGACACGTGACACCCATGGCCCTTTACACGTGTCATCCCCTGACACAAGGCCTCCTAGCCAGAATGGTTGGTGAAGTGACTGGAACTCCAGGAGTCCAAGACTTCGAGACTCCAAAGGATTTGGGGTGTAGTATGGTAGAGAGTCCAAAGGGGCCCGAAGTGTCAAAGTGTCAGAGTAGATCCTAGCCATTGGCATAGGAAGGCATGTGGCAGTAGATTGTTAAATCCAGAGAAGAGCCACTCTAGAGGAAATGAAGTGAGGTTCTTTGAAAATCCTTGAAGCCCGAAGTAGCAGAGTAGATCTAAGTCATCCGTTGGTAAGGACATGTGTCGCCAACTCCCGCACTCCGAAGCAAAAGTACTCAGAAAGAGTTGAAGAGTGGAGGTGTGAGGACTCCTAAAGGCCTAAGCATTAGAGTTCATCATGACCATTGAATAGAGGAGGACATGTGTCCGAAGATTCAATACTTCAGAAGGATTTCACTCTAGAGGTTTTCATGTGTGAAGACTTGATAACTACCAAAGCTCAGAGTCTCGAAGTGAATCAGAGTCATCAAATTCTCTGAGGACACGTGACGTTGGATTGTGAACTTTGGAGATTTTCCATTATGAAGGATTCATGTGGTGCTTTTCTTGGTGCCTATTATATAGAGTCTAGTCATAGCCCATGGTCATATGTGATTGTAGATGGAGGGAAGGGGCTAGGCCTAGAATTCAAATCTGAAGGCCGAACACCGAATTCCCCGCTATCCTATGAGTTAGCCAAGGATCAAGCCTAGTCATTGGATTGGTTGGTGGATGAATCTCCACCATAGATTTAGGAATGCTTGAAGCTCTGTGATATCAAAGAACTCAGGATGAATCTTAATGAGTTGGATCCACATGAAATCCATGTGGCCCTCAACTAATGAATGCCTGAAGAACATCGGAAAGGTATATCCGTTGGTTCTGAGCTCGGTTTTGAGCATGGAGATCGTTGCTGGAAAGCTCTGGAAGACTAGAGTGTTATAGACACCCTGAATTAAGGATTTTACCTCTTAAGGAGAAAAAAAATTTGATGCCCCATCCCTAGGAAAACCACTCAAGGGTTAGGTGTGTTACAAATTGGTATCATATCTAGGTTACAACACTTGGCCTTCTTGGGCTCATGGACAAGTTGCTTAAAAACCATATTTAGAGGAATTTTAAGGGTGACATTCTATATTACCACTTTCCTAAAGAGTCTAGTTAAACTTTTATTGAGGAAAAGAATGAATCTTTATATTGTGTGTGTATTTAAGAAATTTAAATTGTGTGTTCATAAACTAATAGACTATTGGCTAACAGTAAGTGTTTTTTCAGCACTCAAGCAGTCAGTAAATTGTGGGAAACTCCAAGTCTAAAGGATGGTGATGTGCCATGAAGTGGGGGATGGCTCCCACAATAGAGACGAAGAATCTGACGAACGGAGGGCGCTGGAAACCCCTCCGGATCTGGATGAAACTGTAAGGAGCCTCGTGGTCGAATTACAGAGTTGCAAGGTTGACAACAAGAGATTGATAAAAGATCAAGAAAAATAAATAGAAATTAATGCATTATTGTTGTAGATCTTATCTGACATACAGAGGTAGTTGCAGCATGGACCTGCAACCAGTCATGAGGGTTGACGCCATACGAGGAGAAGTCAAATTCCACCTGAGATATGAAAATGTGGTCCCATAAGTGGCCACACTATGAGGAGTACCTTGAGGAAGGCCCAACCTGGAGGAAGGGGACACTCATTGGGAGAGTCCTCTAGAAAGGAAGTTGGCAACTCTGAGGGATCTTCTAGTAGCGAAACTATCTCACATTCTCAAAGGAAAGGAAAGAAACGAAAGCATTCCAAAAGTCATGATCCTGAAGAGTTCAAGAAATCCAAACCACCCTCTTTTGATGGAGATATTAAGAAAGGGGAAGAGGAAGAAGCTTGGTTTCTTGGTTCAAAGAAGTACTTCAGATTCCTTGACTACTCTGAAAACTTGAAGTCTCGAATAACCATATTCAACCTGAATGGAAAGGATTCCATTTGGTGGGAAGACCTTAGGAATGTGAAAGGACTCCATGGGAAGGAATTGTCATGGAAACAGTTCGAGAAATACTTTTGTCAGAGAAATACATGTATGGGAAGACTAAGGAGTTCTATGAACTCACACTGGGAAAGCTCACCATAGAGGAATATGTCAATAAATTCCTTGAGTTGTTGAGGTATGTACCCTACATAAAGGATGAAAAGGCAAAATTGCAATCATTTATTAGTGGGTTACCTCATACCTACCAGGACAAGATTGATTTTGACGAACCAAATACCTTAGAAGATACCACCCGGAAGGAAAGGTATTGTTATGAACAGTTTGGGAGTAAGACAAAACCTCACGAGGAATTGAAGAAGAAGAGTAGTTTGGGATTCAAGAAGAAGTGGTTTGAATCCTCAATATTTAAGAACTATGGGAAGGGTTATAGGATGAGCCTTCTTACTAGAAGTGTGTATCAGAAAAATTTCCCCTCCCAAAGTGGAAATAAACCTTTTGGAGCAGTCCTAGGAAGGACTAATAACCCAAAGAAAGAACCCTTGAAATGTTTGGGTTGTTGAGAAGAACATTTGCTGAGGGATTGTCACATGGACAATAGAACAATACCACATTCAATGATGTGGCTAGGAGCATGTCATGGATTTATGCAGCCTTGGAAAATAATCAATCCGACCACCAAGCCTCGGTGGTGGAGATGGAAGGTATGATCGCCAACTGTCTAGTTTCTATTTTAATTGACCCTGGTTCTAATTTGAGTTATGTGGCCCCTCATTCTGTTGATAAGTGTACACTACAACCAGTTAGACATGGTAAGCCATTGTTAGTACAACTAGCCACTGTAACCAAAAGGAAAGTAGCAGAGGTCATACCAGCTTTCCAATTCATTATGGATGGATTACCCACCCAAGAGAACCTTAACATAATTCCCCTAGGGTCTTATGACCTGTTGATTGGTATGGACTAGTTAGTTGCTTATAAAACTAAGTTGGATTGTTATTATAAAAATTTATAATGTGTAAATGAAGAAGGGAGAAAAATAACCCTCGAAGGGATTCAGAAGCCTGTCTCAGTGAGACGAATATCAGCCCTTCAAATGAAAACGTATTGCAGAAAGGGATGTTCCCTATATGCAATATAGGTGTTGGAATCTGTTGAGGATGACAAACCGAAACTAAAGGACAACCCCATACTAAGAGAGTATAGAGACGTGTTTCCAAAAGAGGTATCGGGTCTACCTCTGAGAAGAGACATTGACTTCTCGATAGAACTTGCACCAAGAGGAGTGTCAGTGTCTAGGACACCCTATAGGATGAGTACACCAAAGTTGTTTGAGCTCAAGATATAACTAAAGGAAATGATGGACAAAGACTACATCTGGCCTAGTGTGTCTCCATGGGGAGCACCAGCCTTGTTTGTGAAAAAGAAAGATGGCATGCTACGACTGTGCATAGATTATAAACAACTGAATAAAACAACCATAAAGAAAAAGTACCCCTTACCAAGAATCGATGACTTATTCGACCAATTGGGGGGTGCTTCCATTTTCTCAAAAATTACTCCCTCACCATTCTACATCATTTACCATTCAATTACAGGGGCAGTTGAGGAAGCAAGGAACATTTCTGCTGGGTTTCTGTAGAGTTAAGGTGCACTTTCTTGAGTGAGGACTTGGTGGAGGGTTGTAGACTTTAGATCTGAGAGAGAGATCTCTTCACAGGTATTATTTATCCCCAAGGTGACACTTTCCATCGATATTCGAGGGTATTATTTATCCATTTCATTCTATCTTCCAGTGGAGCGCAATTTTTATTTAGGAGGGTGCATTCTTCTTCTTCGATCTAGTGTTTTGGAGGGTGATATATCACCCAATATCTAGGAGGATCACCGAGGGGTTTTGAGGGTTTTGACTGAACAAACCATAGAGATCAGACCCGTGGTAAATGATTCCAACTTTCCTGATCCAAGATTGGTCACGTAGGTGAAATATTCATCCCTGCCAGTGTCTAGGATACCCTATAGGATGAGTACACCCAAGCTAGTTGAGCTCAAGCTACAGCTAAAGGAAATGATGGAAAAATGCTACATCCGACCCAGTGTGTCTCCATAGGGAGCACCAACCTTGTTTGTGAAAAATAAATATGGCACACTCCGACTATGCATAGATTATAGACAACTCAATAAGAAAATCATAAAGAACAAGTACCCCTTACCAAGAATCAATGACTTGTTCGACCAATTGGGGGGTGCTTCCATTTTCTCAAGACTTAAGGTTTGGATACCATCAAGTCTAAATCAAGGATGAAGACATCCACAAAACAACCTTCAAGACAGGGTATGGTCACTATGAATTTGTGGTGGTTCCATTTGTATTAACCAATGCCCCTGCCACTTTTATGTGCTTGATGAATAATGTACTCAGCAAATTCCTAGATAGATTTGTATTGGTTTTCATTGATGATATCTTAATATACTCCAAGAACAAAGAGGAGCATGAAATATTAGAATTGTATTTCAAGTACTAAGAGAGCATCATATCTACACTAAGTTTAGCAAGTGCAACTTTTTCCAAAAGAAAGTCCATTACTTAGGCCATCTTATTTCTAAAGAAGGAGTGGCAGTAGACTTTGACAAGATCAGATATATTATGGAATGGCCTACCCCAAAGGATGTATCTAATATTAGATCCTTTATTGGCATAATAGGATATTATATAAGGTTCATAAAATGGTTTTCCAATATTGGTTGTCCAATCACCGCCCTTCAGAAAAAGGGAGTTAAATTCATTTGGACATCAGAATGTGAAGAAAGATTTCAGAAACTGAAATACCATATGACCCATGCACCCATGCTAAAGATTGAAGACCCTGATAATGACTTCCTTGTGTGTACATATGCCTGCAAGGAAGGACTCGGAGGAGTCCTTATGCAAGAAGGGCATGTAATTTGCTATGAATCCAGGAAATTGAATGAGCATGAAATCAATTATGTGACCCATGATCTAGAGTTGGATTCCATAATGCATGCTTTAAAAAAGTGGAGGCATTACCTCCTCAATAGGAGAATTGTTCTTATGACAGACCATTGTGGGTTGAGGCACCTATTTTATAAACCAAAACTCAATTCCAGGAAAGCTAGGTGGATGGGTCTCCTTAGTGAGTTTGACTTTGAAATCAAACACATCAAAGGAAAGAAAAATACGATGGTCGATGACCTTAGCATAAGTATGAAAATGATTCACCTAGAAGAGGTAAGCACCTTTGAAACAGATGTCAGGGAAAGAGTCAGGAATGAAAAAGAAACAAATGCATTCTTCAATACCGTGACCTCATACCTAAGGCAAGAGCCTACAGGGATAAAGTATGAAGGTTATCAGGTGCTCGATGAAGGCCTACTAACTTACATAAACACATTGTATATCCCAAGTTGTGATGACTTGAAGAGGTTCATAATGGACGAACTGCACAAGAGACCATACATTAGTCACCCAGGATATTAGAAAATGATCATAGCCACTAGGAAACAATTATATTGTCCTGGATTGAAAAAGGACATAACTGACTATCTAGATAAGTGTCCAGAATTCCAGCAAGTTAAGGCAGAACAATGGCACCGAGCAGGGTTGTTACAGCCCTTACCAATTCTAGAATGGAAATGGGAAACCATCTCCATGGATTTCATCACTCGATTACCAAAATTGGCCAAGAATATTGATGCCATCATGATCGTGGTGGAAACACTGAGAAAGTCTACTCACTTCGTTCCTATCAAGTCAACTTGTAAGGAAATAAATGTTGCCAACATCTTCAAGAAGGAGATATTCATACTGCATGGCATGCCTAGGGAAATTGTATCTGAAGGAGACACCAAATTTACTTCAAGATTTTGGAAATCCTTAATGGTTGGTTTTGAGACTAAATTGTTGTTCATCACATCCTATCACCTTCAAATTGATGGACAGATAGAAAGAGTGAAACAAATTTTAGAAGACATGCTAAGGATGCATTTAATTCATCAGCCTAAGAAGTGGGAAGACTACCTTCCATTGGTAGATTTTTCCTACAACAACGGTTATCAAGAATCCTTGAAGATGATCCATTTTGAAGCCCTCTATGGTAGAAAGTGCAAGGTTCCAATTAGATGGAGTAATCCAGTGGAAAAAATTACAATCGGACTCAACATGCTAAAAGAAATGGAACAACAAGTGATCCAGATTAAGCAAAATCTGAAAACTGCTCAAGATAGACAGAAGAGTTACGCCGACAGAAAGAGAACTCCCAGAGAGTTCAAGACAAGAGACCATGTATATCTCAGAGTTAGGCCCAGGAAGAGTTCCCTAAGAATGGGAGCTTGTGCCAAGATGGAACCCCAGTAATGTGGACCCTTTGAAATCTTGGATAGAGTGGGACATGTAGCCTATAGACTAGCACTCCCTCCCACCGTGAACGCACATAATATTTTACATTTTTCATTATTAAAGAAATATGTACATGATTCTAATCATATAATTGGTTGGTCTGTGATTCAGGTGGAGCCGGAGGAAGAATTCCTTCCAGAACCTCAATTCATATTAGACAGGAAGGAAACCTCAATCAGGAACTGAACCATTGCACAGGTCAAGGTGCAGTGGAAACACTTTGTCCTAGATGAGGCCACGTGGGAAATGGAGGATGCCATGAGACAAGCACATCCATTTTTGTTTACTTCTATATATACAGAGAACGATGATAGATAGAACATTGAGGACGATGTTACTTTAAGGGGTAGGGTTTTGTAACACCCATGTTTCCCCCAGTTTGTAAATATAACTATATGGGCCAAGAGACTATGGAAAACTCAATAGGTGTGAAGGTATGATTTGATGGACCTTTGCATAAAAGGTCAATGAATGTAAATTTTGTTATTTACTAGAAAATGGATAAGTGTTGCATGATTGTTGGAAGAGGGGTATTCTAAGAGAGACCATGAAAGAGATGAAAGATATGGTGAAGAGGACCAGGAATGGTTGTGTTAACCTTCACCATAATATACTTTGTTGGATTTACTTGCTCGGGATTAGAACAACCCTCTAACCCATAAATCAATTATAGTTAGGTTGGTAGGTGGGAAGACCTCCTCAAGAGTTAATGAGGGATGGGGCAGAGCACCCATCTGTAAGGCTTCCAGACCTGACCACGAATTGGGAATTTGGGCCACACGCAATCTTGTTGAGGAAGCCAAGAAAGGAAGGCGTGGTAGGTAGAAGAAATTTTGTGAAGAGTGTAGAGATGAGAGCCTAAGATCTCGGGTTCAAGGAAGAACCGTGAAATGGAGTGATTTATGATCACAGGAAATAGAGATTGACTCAGGAGAAGGATATTAACCTTCTTCCCTATCTATGACCGAGTCGGGAGAAGGAGAGTAACCTTCATCCCTGTCTATTTTTGTGCTGGGAGTAGGAGAGTAACCTTCATCCCTAACTTTCGTTGAGATGGAAGAAAAAAGATAGAATCTCAAATCATCGTGGTCTAGCTCAGGGTGGCTAGTGATAAATCTGATAGGAGTGACTGATCCTATTGTTGGGTGGAAATGAGCACCCCTTTCAGCAGTCACTTCACATTATCTGGTTATGATAAGTTTCTTCATAATCTATGTATTGAGTTGGGAATTCATGGTTGCATGCATGTATTTATATATCTATAAATGGTTTCTATATTGAAATGGTTAAGTTATGTGTATACGTTTGTTTCCTTGAGAACTTATGCTTCTGCTTGATTTTCCTGTATGCTCCAATTTAACCCTCGAAGGTGTTTTCCCCTGGGATTTACCTCACAGTTCCAGAGTTGGAGCAAGCCTCTTGGCACTGCTACCGTCTCGGTAATCCTACAAGTTTACCCCACCTTGTTTCAGAACTTAAAGTTTTGTGAGTTAGGAAGGTTCTTCCTTAAAACAATATCTTGAGAGACCTTAGGCTCGCACCCACAGCCTTAACCAAAACTTGGCTAAGAGTAGAGTTTATAGCCCAAGATTCATTAGGGATTCCATATGACTAGGGTCTAGGAACCTTGCACTAAGTCTGAGAGGAGATAGCTCTTGACATCTTTGTATCTTCAGAAGCTCAAATCCTTGGGATGTCAAACTTCCTAACTATCAAAAATACTTGAATGTCGAAGTCGTGGAAGGGTTGTGAGTTGCTGATATGGGGATTTTTTTGGGGCCCCTTCTTGACCATTCGATCGTCTAGTGGAATTTTTCACAAATGTTACTTTGGCGGAGTCCCACCTCGAGAAAGCGGAGTGGTAGAGAAGCCAAAACCTCCGAAGGTCGGAGCCACAAGGTAACTAGGACAATTGATCTGGGGAAATTTTGGGTTCTCTAACCGTTAGATCTGGACTATGGTCAGCCCGACGTTGACCAAAGTAGGGAAAAAAGAGGAGCCTGCACCGCCAAACCAGCGAACGACTAAATCCCGAAGTAACGAGAGTCATAGATCTATGGATCTACATGGATGAATCTCGACCGTGAGATCTGAGGGATGTTGGAAGGCTGTTAGTTCGGGGTGATGTGGCATAGTGACATCACCCAAGAACATGTGGACCTCAATTTGAAGTGCCACATGTTACATAGATTCGTGCATATCGCATACTCTATAGACCCATTGGAATGTGACACGTGTCACCCCTTCCCCTTTAAAAGTGTGAGCCCCTGGCACGAGTCCGCTTAGATAAAATGGTTGGTAAAGTGACTGGAACTCTGGGAGTCCAGGACTTCTGGACTCCGGAGGATTTGGGGTATAGTATGGTAGAGAGTCCAGAGGGGCCTGAAGTGTCAAAGTGTTGGAGTAGATCATAGGAGTTGGCACAAGAAGGCACGTGGCAGTAGATTGTTAACTACGGAGAAGAGTCACTCCAGAGGAAATGAAGTGAGGTGCTTCAAAAATCCTTGAATCCTGAAGTAGCAGAGTAGATTTGAGTCGTATATTGGTAAGGATAGGTGTCTCTAGCTCCCACACTTCGAATCGGAAGTACTCTAGAAGAGTTGAAGAGTGGAGGTGCAAGGACTCCCGAAGGCCGAAGCATCGGAGTTCATCGTGACAGTTGACTAGAGTAGGACGCATGCCCGAAGATCTGAAACTCCACAAGGATTTTACTCCAGATGTTTTCATCTATGAAGACTCGAGAACTGTCAATGCCTAGATTCCCAAAGTGAATCAAAGCTGTCAAATTATTTGAGGAAATGCGACGTCGGATTGTTAACTTCATAGATTTTTCATTCCAGAGGATTTGCGCGGTGGTTGTCTTGGAGTCTTTTATCTTGGCATATTTTCATAGCTCACGGTCATATGTGATTGTATACGGAGGGAAGGGTCTAGGCCTAGAATTAAAATCTAAATTTCAAACATTGAATTCCGCACTAGCCTGTGAGCTAGCCAAGGATCAAGCTCGGTCATTGGATTGGTTGGTGGATGTATATCCACCATAGATTCAGGAATGTTGGAAGATCTGTGATATAATAGAACTCATGATGAAGCTTAATGAGTTGGATATACATGAAATCCATGTGGCCCTCAACCAATGAATGCTCGAAGAACATCGGAAAGGTATATTCGTCAGTTCTAAGCTCAGTTTTGAGCATGGAGACTGTGGTTGGAAAGATCTGGAAAATCATAGTGTGATAGAGACCCTGAATGAAGGATTTGACCTCTTAAAGAGAATGAAATTTCGATGCCCCATCCCTAGAAAATCCACTCAGGGGTCAGGTGTGTTACAGTAGCCACAAGGCTGATCAATCCATATTTGAAGAGGGATACCATATGTAGATGACGGATCATCTTCATATTCACTCATCAAATCATTTCTCCCTAAAGGTTGAGAGAGAATAAGAGATCCCGATAAAACCAGTTGATTTCCCAAACAAGGTGAAATGGGGTAAGGAACAACCTCATGTCTAGAGAAAAACTCCTCCCTCAAATTCAGGAAACGATGCATATTTATATGCAAATCCCCACCAAAATTTTCAATATGAAAGTAATCTCATTTGTTAGTGTGGACCTCAAAGTGCCTCAGGCTAGCCATGACCTGGTGTCTATAAAAATATGAGCACAATGGCTAAAAATCCTCATAGAACAAATCTACATCCCCCAAAGGGTACATATCAAGGGATGATTGAAGATCAACCTGAGTATGTTGCGATAATTCATCCTTGAAGGGGTTAAAAAAATTCTAACCATATCATCACTAGGTTTCCAAGAATCTCAATCATACATGCATGAAGACCAGTCCTTTGGAGATGACACGTCAACCCCCTTTGCCTAAGAGTTACCCTCAATGTCATAAATGGGATCTCTATCAATAATGAATCAAACCACATCCCATATATGTCTCCCAATCTATATGAAATCATCAATGTGGTCGTCAACTATATCCAATGGTTGTTCCACAAATTCATCAACATCATAGGAGTTGATTACTTCTTCACAATACTAGAGAACTTCATTTTCTTCAAAAGGGAAATTAGATAACAATGTCTCATTCATGCCTTCTACAAGAGAAACTTCATCAAGATCCTTATGGAAATTTTATTCATTTCCAAAGTCATGGAACAAATCATCATAAAAAACTTCAAAAGTATTATAACTCATAATGTTATATTCTTGATGTGTAGTAGAAGCATAGGTATGGATGTCTTCTGACCCAACCACCAAAATGGTGACAACTTTGAGAGCATCGACCCACTATGACCTTAGGCAGGTGTTCAGGGGAATCCTGGTGACCCTAGGGGGGATTTTGATGGAAAATGTGATGTGTGAATGGATTCCCCTAAAGCTAAAGTTTATAGATGGAAAATGGAACTTGGTAATGAGTCTTGAGATTTTTTTAAGGTTGTCAATTCTTTGAGTGACCTGCCAAGAGAAGATACATGCACGAGACACAAGGAAAACTAAGTACACAATGCAGCATATTAGGTGGAAAAGAAATTTAATTTTTTTGTCCCTAATTGCATAAACAATCAGTGATATATATCAACATATAAAATATAATAAGGGCTGCAAAATAAGTTCTAAAAGTATAGTTGAATAAGCAAGAGACAAGCTAGTAAAGACTAGTTTAACTCAAGAATGAAAGAGCAAGACTTTAGCAAAAAATCAAGGTTGTTACAAAAAATTTACTGCAGTGATATTATCCGTTTTATGGCTGTAAAAAACTCATTATTGCATCAAGATATTTAACCACTAAAACTTTCTAAAAACTTTCGAAAAGATGCGTTGTACTTAGTAGATTATGTGGGTATATTTTAGGCAATTTTCAACGGTTAAATTAGGAGTTATTGAAAAGTTTGGTTAGGGTTTTTTGCATCCCTAATGGATTTAGGTTAAATTTGTAACAACGGAAAGAAATACTTGGATAAATGATATTCCCTAGGGGCTCAAGCAAGCATTTATAGCAAATATTTGATTCCACTAGGAACAATTTCAAAATCATGAAATTTCATGTTTCCCAATGCAACAATTTTATATCTCCAATGCAAATATGAAATGATTAGTGCCTCACTATTAGGTTATGGGGTCAAAGAATAATATTAATAGGCTAATCCCTTGGTGGTTTACACCCTTGTAATTCCCCAAAATAGCTAAGTCAACTAGGAGATGCCAAGAGGGTGTAAGCCCTTTTACTTCTCTTGGTAAAACCTTGAGCAATATCATGACTTTGAATGCAACCTTGGATGTATGTGTTTGATACAAAAGGAACCTAGTGGTTTAATCCCTTTTACTTCCTATGGTTTGTAGACCAAACCAAAGTGAACCTAGAGGGTATACTCCCTTGTAGTCCTCCAAGTCACCTTGTGATAAATAACCTTTCTCAAAG
>SNQJ01S0249462.1:0-12931 GCA_010110895.2 Picea sitchensis | reverse complement strand
TAATGTGACAATCTTTGCTTCCAAATTTCCAATGATCTTGTATTTTTCTTCTAGATTTTCTTTGAGTTCTTCTTCAATTATTTTATCTTCTTCTATTTGAACCTTCAAATTTGTGATCATTTGTTCTAGTTCTTGAATGTCTTCTTTCTTGTCTAGTTCTTCTTGTAGTTTCTTTTTTTTCTTATTTTCTCTTATGATAACTTCTATGGCACACATTAATTCCTCTCGGTAGTCAACTTCTGCCTCTTCAATTTCTTCTTCGACTTCTTCATATTCTTCTTTAGCTTCTTCATATTCTTCTTTGGAGTCTTCTTTATCAGCATCTTCTACTGCCATGAATAGAACTCTTTATGTCTCACTGTCACTGACTTCATCTTCATCTAATGATGAGATGTCTTCTTTGGTCCATAAGATTTTCTTGAAAACTTTCTTTGTCGTTATTTTTCCTTTACATGTTTGTTTTTCTTTTGAGTAAATTTCATCATTTCTCTTTTTCTTATAAGGACATTTGTTAGCAAAATAACCAATACCATCAAAATTAAAACAAATTAAAGTAAGCTTACCATTATACCTATCGTCAATTCCCTTGTTCAGTCTTTTGACAAAGTTGGCCACTTCTTCATCATCTTCTGAGACATCACTACTGCTGCTATGTTCTTCTTTTTTCCTTCCCTTTTGCTTTGACTTTTTGGATGCTTTGAAGGTTCCTTCTTTTATATATGGATTTTTCTATTCAGTTCTCATTTCATATGTTGTGAAGATTCCATGTAATTCATCCATGCTTATTGAGTTTAGATCTGATCTTTCTTCTAGTGTTGATATCTTAGGGTCAAATCTCATAGAAAGAGATCTTACTACTTTTTGAACAATTACAGATTCTTTGATTTCTTCTCCCAATCCTATGATTTCATTTATTGTTTCATCAACTTGTAAAAAGTAAGCTACAATATTCTCATTTTCCTTCATCTTAAGTTGTTCGAACTGACCTCTATAGGTTTGAAGTTTTGTTGCTTTGACTTTTGAATCTCCTTCATAAATATTTTGATGTTTGTCCCGAATCTCTTTAGTGGATTTACAATGTGCAACTTTGGTGAATATCATTTCACTAAGACCATTCAGAAGTGCATTTTTGGCTTTGGAATTATTCTAACTGAGTTTCACTGCTTTGTCATTTGTTGGCGAAACTGATGTTGTTGTGTATCCATCTACAATTGATTGTTAAATTTCAAATCTCTGTGCTTGTATCTATGTTTTCATCCTTATGCTCCAAAATGCATACTTTTGTCCATTGAACTATTGTTTTCCATTTTTATACAAGTTATTTCTCTCCATGATCTACCTTTCAGTGGTTAAACTAATTTCTGAAGAAACCTGCTATGATACCAATTGTTGGATTAGTGAGAGGGGCGGTGAATCATTAATAGAGAAATTTAATCCCTTTTTAGCCATATAATCCAAGTGTTATATCAATGTAGCATTATCATCCAATAACTATAGAGTAAATAAGAAATGAAAAAATGAACAATCATACACATACACAGTACACCATTGTTTTACGTGGAAACCCAAAGTAGGAGAAAACCACAGAATTCTCTTTCTTATATGTCTTGAAGGATTACATTCATTGGAAGCACCAACTTCCTTTGTTTTCCAGCTGCAACTGGAAGGAGGCTCCAACCCCCTTGTTTCGCAGACTACAACCTGAGGCAAGCTCCAACTCCCCTATTCTTTGGCTACAACCAGAAGGAGGCTAGAACCCCCTATGTTCTCCGGCTACAGCAGGAAGGTGGCTACAACTACCTGTCCTTGCCTCGTCCAACCACCCAAAAGTAGAAGTAGAATGATGGAACCATTGTCACATTATCACTATGAGATATATCATTATAAACCTATACCAATAAACCTGAACCATGCATCAAACTGTACTTCAACCTGTAATCAACCTGTACCATAAAAAAGTTCATCAACCATACACCAACCTATACCAACTAACCTGTAATCAACCTGTACCATAAACAAGTGCATCAACCATGCACCGACCTGTACCAAACAACCTTTAATCAATATGTACCATAAACAACTGCATCCAACCATGTACCAAGTATGTATCGATCATGTGTCAACTACTCATCAACTATGACTCATCAAAATGTACCAACATCATCAACTATAAACCTCATGTATGTGCCAACTCATCAACTACCTGTCTCAACCATGTGCCCAAAATGTACCTTAACCAAAAGCCCTCATCAATTTCATCATCCAAATATGATTTGTAACTCTGTAATAGACCTGGTGTATATGATCACATGCCTTCAAACCTTCCTTAACTTTCACAACAAGAGACTAGCATATTCATCAACCTTTTCTTTAGTCTCACATGACTAGTTTGGTATTAGTCAACAACCCTAACTTGAAATAATCATAACTATGTACTTGTAATGAATAAAAATCTGAAAATAGTCCACATTGTTATTTAGTTTGTTTTATGCAACTCCTCTAGGTGTCACTACTTAGAACCTCTCAGAAAAGGAGTTATAGAAAAAATGGCATACATTGTTGAATTCTGGCTTATTCTAGAGAGCGACCTTGTAGAGCGTTCTCCGCATGGAATATTTGTTGAATGGATCTGAAAATGTTACACAGAATACTACAGACTGTAATATAACCAAATCATTTTGTCTTACTGAATTTGGATTTGTTATGAAGAGGTTATGATGTTTTTACCCGAAACACCTATTTTAGACTAGTTTTAGGACTAGCCGCAAACCCTATTTTCCATGGAGTGTAACTCCAAAAAATACAACAACCCACAAGATGAAATTTTTACCATGGATACTTGGATATGTTTCCTCAATGGCCTATCAATGTCATGGTCTGAATCATTCTATAAAAAAAAATATTGTGGAAATGGTGAGATGGCATGTAAATAACATACCTTAGAAAACATCATCAAAAGAATTTATCCTCCCTTGAATTCTAGCCTTCTTTTCTTCACCTTCCCTCTGAAATTCAACTTAGATATACTTTGGTTACCTCAGTCACCTATAGATATTCAATATGATCAAGTATGATATAAAATGAGAGATCATTGCCTCTTATTTATACTCTCCAAATATCTTCCTTAGAAGCATCTTCTAGGTCACTTAACCCATTTCTAGGTCACTTAACCCATTTCTAGGTAACTTAACCCATTTCTAGGTCACTTAACCTATTTCTAGGTCACTTAACCCATTTCTAGGTCACTTAACCTATTTTTTCCTCATTTTTAGGGTTAACCAATTTC
The DNA here is from genome assembly GCA_010110895.2 of Picea sitchensis. NCBI lineage: Eukaryota > Viridiplantae > Streptophyta > Pinopsida > Pinales > Pinaceae > Picea > Picea sitchensis. The sequence goes on along the minus strand of SNQJ01S0249462.1, from coordinate 9,645 downwards.
CATAATTAGAAAGTTCTCCATTACTTTATCATTTAAATATTCCTCCTTGACTTTGTCACCTCACTTTATCATTTAAATAATCTTCTTTGATTTTGTCACTTCACTTTATTATTTAAATAATCCTTCTTTACTTTGTCACTTTACTTTATCATTTAAATAATAATTTCTTCTTTACAAGCTCTTTGACTTCTTTGACCTTTTGGGGCTTCAATCCAACATATGAGGGTCCTCCAACTTCGTAAGGCCATAACTCTCAAACCATGAGGAGTTATGTGGCATTCCACATACCACCATAAATGGCATGACATGTACTATCCATATAGAATAGTATTACCTTCAAATATATTAAAACTCATCCAATTAAACATTAAACAACCTTGGGTCCATTACCCAAACCTTTGTGCTACCGAAATTTGCTACCGAACTTTCTTCAAGGGTTGACATCAATGACAACCAACCTTAATCAACAAGGACATGATCCCACCATAAAGTTACCAGAATTCAAAGGAGAGGCATCATAGGACCCTGAGAAGCACTTGTTCATCTATGAAAAGATATGGGAATAAAATCATATCACAGATGAGGATTCCAAACTTGCACAATTAGCCATCACGCTAAGAAACCACGCATTGGATTGGTACATGAGCTTAGCCGCAAATAGTCCACCGGGAACAACCAAAATGATTGTGGATATCAAGAAGCTGCTAATAAATAAATTCCAGAAGCCTATATCAGAGTATCAGTACATGAATGAGATGATAGAAATCAAACAGAAACTAGGGGAATCTGTCTGGTAGATTGACCAGAGATTCAAATGATTGAAGGAAAAGATTAAGTATGTCATGACATATATGCAACATAGGCACCTATTTGTGAATTCCCTGCTACCACACTTGAAATACCCTTTGATATATAAGAAGTTTCAAACTCAGGCAAAGGCTCTGCAGGAATCCTTACAACTAGAAGAGACCAATATCAGAAGACAGATCCAGCAATAGAGGAGCTGAAGGAGGATCTGAAGAATTTAACATTTCAACTGAACCAGAATAGGAGTAAGGACAAAAGAGAAGTTGTTTGGTGTACCGCATGTAGGACAGAAGGACACCACAAGAACGAATTCCCAACACTCACACAGTACATGGCAAAAGGACTTCCAAACCCTTTTCCATCAGGAGGACTATGGTGTGAGATATGTAAGACACAGAGGTATGACCCATATGATTTTCCAATGATGCAGAAATATCAGACAATGCCTAAGAGTTCATATTGCAACTTTTCCAAGTCAGTAGTCCATGATGACAAAGCTTGCAAGAAAATGGATATGATGAGGGAAATAGCATCATACACCTATAGGGTGTAGGTGGAAATGATGACAGGGCAAGCTGCACAACTGTTTAACCAAGTACCAACCCAATATAACACTACCCAACTGTATTACAATACCACGCAACAATAGTATAATCCCGCGCAGTATAACCAGGTGCCTCAGTACAACACACCACGAGGAGATCGAGCTGGCTACAGAGGTGGAGGACGAGGTAGAGGACCAGTGGTATTCCATACCTATCAACAACTAGAAAACTATGAAAGAGAATGTCCACTTCCACATGTGACATGTATGTATTGTCACGCATTAGAGCATGAAACAAAAGATTGTCTGACACTATTGGGGAAGATCCAGGAAAAGAGAAATCAGAACAATCAGAATGTTCAATGGATTTATGCAAAAGCGAGGGATGATGGAAGAAATATCAACATAGTTACACGCGGAGGAGCTAACACAGGAGATGACACAGTAAGACAAGATACACCACAACACTAATGGGTGAAGAAGAATGTTGAACCATAGAAGAAGTTTGATGCACATAATGGGAAGGAGATATTCAAGCAAGCCAAAAAATAATTCTTGAAGCCATACATTACATCTACATCAACTGCGCAGCATACTCGGGATGTACCAACGTACGAGATACCTTCATTACTAGACCACACTAAGGAAGCATAGCCCCTAGGACAATTAAGTACCATAAAGGATTTTATGTAATCTTGTGTTAAACTACTAAATGATCCATCATTTGTTAACATGTTACAAAATATGTTAGAAATATGTAACATAGATGTAGAGGGAAAGCTAGAGCATAAAACAGTTAATCATCTGCATACAAGGAGGAGAACAAGAAGAGAGTTCAGATTGAATGCCAACATTGGAGATTTCAACATGGGGGATATTATATTGGATTTAGGCTCTGAAGTAAATGTGTTACCCAAGAAGACATGGAAATGTATGGGAGATCCCACATTAGGATATTCACCTGTTCAGCTGAAACTAGCAAATCAACACAGGGTTCTGCCAATTGGAAGGCTAGAGGGTGTGAAAATAGATCTGAATGGAGTGTGCACGAAAGCCTATTTTGAAGTAATAGAAATAGTGGATGGCATGACACCTTACCCAACATTGCTTGGATTGGATTGGATGTTTGACAACCAGGCCATAATCATTTTTAAGACAAGGAAGATGGGATTCAAGTTAGGAGAGTACAGAGTTGTTGTGCCACTAGACCCATAAGAAGGAGAAAGGTTCATAGAACCCACTTGCTTAGACCTGGAGGAAATCAACCAGTTATACAGAACCACCGCGTGAGAGGAATATTATGTGAATCCAACTGTAGATGGGGTACTTAGTTGGAAAAGTATCACATCATGTGCGTTAGACTCAAATATAGGGCTAGAAAATTGGCAGCAGATATTACATGAAGTATCCACAAGAGGGTGCGTAAGAATAGATCGTATAGTAAGATGGGTAGGTACAGAGATACGATAACCTCCTAGTTTTCATGGGGTGAATGACTTAGAATAATTCCCAACCAAATACAAATATGAAGCATTAGAGAATCATAGACTTTTAGCTCTGTACATATCACTTAAGACAACACCTACAAGATGGTGGGGTGCTCACAAAGAGACATTCAAGGACTAGTACCAATGTAAGCAATTAATGTGCATCAGATTTGGCACAGAACAGGGAAGCAATCAACTGCAGAGATATGATGGATAGGGGAAACCTGTAAAACACTTGGATAAGTGCAGAACACTATGGAAAATGACACCACCAGAAGAATGGTCTCATCACTTTATTCACACATTGGAAGGAATTCCAACAAACTAGTATGTAGACCAGGAATTGCATAGAGGCACTACAGAATGGACAAAATTACAACAGAATTTTACAGTCACTTTCTCATTTGAACATGAGAACCCTAACATGGATTCAACACTCATACAAATCATAGGTAATATTCATTCAAGAACTAGAGGTTGAGATTATAACAAAGTATCAATAGTAGAATAGACAGATAGTGAAAGAACTATTGTCATGCTATCATGTACAGGAAGAAGAACCAGATGAATATGACCCACACAACATTCAAATTACAGAAATTGAAAGAGAAAGAGAGGTGGAAGGTCCATCTCTGGCATCATAATTATTTTCCACACCAATCAAGGTGAAGAAATTAAATATTGGAACAAATGACAATCCCAAAATGGCTAGCATTGGAAATTACTGGGATGAACATACAGTAGAAAGAATAACATAATTTATGCACAAGTACATTGACTTGTTCCCAACAAACTTTACAAATATGAAAGGCATAGAAGGAGAGCTAGGAGAGATGAAGATACCTCTCAAATCTGAGGCTAGGTCAGTCGGATAGAAACTATATAGACTGAACCCAATCTATAAGTAGAAAGTCAAAGCCGAAATTGATAGAATGTTGGAAGTTGGAGTCATAGAACCGATAGAAGAATCAGGATGTATAAGCCCTGTGGTCATCCAAGAGAAGAAACAAGGAGGAATAAGGATATGTTTCTCTTTGAGGAAGCTGAATGATTCTTTCCTACATGACCCTTTTCCTACATGACCCTTTTCTTAGAGAATGTAGGAGGCCAGGAAGCATACTCATTCACATATGCATTCTCAGGCCACCATCATATTAATATAGCCCCATAAGATAGGTATAAGACCATTTTTTCCACAGAATGGGAATCATACCAACACAGTCATGCCTTTTGGATTAAAGAATGCACCACCAATATTCTCAAGGGTAGCCATAGCTGCGTTCAAAGAATTCATCCATCAGTTTTTAGAAGTATATCTGGATTATTGGACAGTCTACATTCTGTTTAAATATCATGTGGAAGTATTAAGGTTGATGTTGGAAAGATGAAGGTAGTGTCATATATCATTAAATATCAAGAAGTGCATCTTTGGGACACCTTTTGGGATACTATTGGGCCATATAGTGCGCAAAAAAGGATTGCTAGTAGATCCTGCCAAGATTGCATTGATTGTCAATTTACCACCACCAAAATTAGTACGTTAGTTGAGAGAAACATTGGGACACACAGGCTACTACAGGAAATTCATAAAAGGGTATGCACAGATCACTGCGTCGATGGAGAAATTGTTGAAGAAAGATAGTAAATTCTAGTGGAATGAGGACTGTCAACGAGGGTTGGACACTCTAAAGGATAAGATGGTAACAACACTGATACTAGTATTCCCATATTGGGAAAAGACATTTCATGTGAATGTATATGCATCAGCCATATCACTTGGAGCTATTCTGGAGCAGCCAAGAGTAGGAGAGTTAGATCATCCTATAGCATTTTCAAGCGAAAAATTGTCAGAGTTAGAGCAGAACTACAATACTACAGAAAGAGAAGGCATAGAAATGGTATATGCACTGTAGAATTTCAGACACTATCTACTTGGGAAATAGTTTAAAATGTTCACAGATCATTCTTCCCTCAAATACCTAGTCAATAAGCTAGTGTTGGGGGGGAGGATCTATATATGGTTAATCTTGTTTCAGGAATTTGACTTTGAAGTGATAGTCAAACCAGGGAAGTTGAATGCAGGACTCGATCACATATCGAGGATCACCAATGGAGAAGAACCTAAAAATTTAGAGGACAACTTCCCTGACGCACGGTTATTTTCAGTCCAAGTAGCAGATTAATATTTTACTGACATCATTCAATACTTGAGTATAGTGACTGTGCCACAAGAATTCAACACTGTGCAAAAGAAAAATCTGGTAGTAAGAGTTGCAGAATATCAATTGATTGTAGGACACTTATACAAGATGGCCGCAGATAACATCTTGAGAAGATGTGTACTAGAACATGAAAGTCCTAGGATTTTAGTAGAGGCTCACGAGGGAATAGCCAGAGGACATTACACAGGAAAATCTACTGTGCAAAAGGTATTGCATGCAGGACTATGGTGGTTTACCATTCATAGAGATGTAAAGGACTACTGCCAAAGATACGATGTATGTAAGAGGGTTGGAAAACCTAATAGACGAGATGAGATTCCCCTAAGACCACAAGTAACCTTGCAAGTATTCGAAAAATGGGCAATAGATTTTGTGGGATCAAATAATCCACCAGCAAAGAGGTCAGGAGCAAGGTATATTATTACTGCGATAAAGTACTTAACAAGATGTGCAGAAGCAACACCAATAAAATATTGTAGTGTAGAGACAACAACACACTTCCTGTTTGATCAAGTGATCACTAGATTTGGATGCCCAAGGATTTTGATGAGTGACCAAGGAAATCACTTCATCAATAATGCTATCAAGGATATGACTAAGGAGTTTGAAGTTTATCATCAAAAGAGTACACCATATCACCCTCAAGCAAATGGAACAGTGGAAGCCTTTAATAAGATCCTAGAGAATGCATTGACAAAGATTTGCAATGTCAACATGGATGATTGGGATTTGAAGATACCAGTAGTATTATGGGCATATAGGACTACATGAAAAACATTCACAGGACAAACACCATTTAGGTTGGTGTATGGACAAGAAGCAGTGGTGCCATTAGAATATTTGGTACCTAGTTTGTGCATAGCAGCAATCACCAACACAACAGAATGAGGCATAGTATAAGAAAGGCTAAGTCAACTTATGGAGCTGGAAGAAGATAGGATTCTAGCAGGATTTCACCAAGAAGTATAGAAAGAAAGGGACAAATCTTGGCATGAAAGACATATTAAAAGGAAGAGTTTCAAGGAGGGAGACCTAGTCTTGGTGTATGACACTAAGTTTCTTCAGCACCCAAAAAAAATCAAAATACATTGGTTGGGACCATATGAAGTGAAGACTGTCATAGAAGGGGGAGTTGTACAGTAACAGTTTGAAATATTTAGGAGGTACAGAACTCATAGGAATGATCAATGGGAGTTGATTGAAACTGTATAGGGACAGTCGACCTCCTAACACCTAGAAAGTTACCATGCAGTAAGAAGATATGTATATAGTGTATTATAGTAGAAGCAAGGGAGAGAAAATGAGAAAAATAAATAAAAAGCTGAAAAAGAAGAAAATCCATAAAAAGTGAAAAGAGGATAAAAAAAAATAGACCAGCGCACATGGAGGGTCTTGAAAAAATAGAACTCATAGAACAAAACAGTGTGACGCAAGGAAACTAGGGTCTGAAAACACCATGCACATAAGAGTAGCTAACTAGTAGAAAGGTATAGCGTGTAGGAAACACTACAAAAAGTGAAAAAGTGACAATTGTCAGTGCGGCACAATTGTTACTTCTCTATTACGCTATAAAGTCAAAAAAGGGGGGGGGGAATGACCCATTGTGTTATTTGCTAAGAAGAAGAATGTGGAGCCGAGCAGAAGAGCGATAGAGTGTGAATTTTCCCTAGCCTCTATCGATTTGGAATCCTACAAATCAGATTTCTTCGCCATGTCACCACCAAGGGTTGGAGCACTGAGCAGAACCAAACGAAGCACACAGAGTAGCTCTCGAGTGCCTCAAATAGGAAAAAACAAGATGCCTACATTGGTGGATGTGGAAGAAATATACACATGAGAGTAGGAGCAAACGACATTGCATGTGGAAAAGGAGAAGAAACCCACACAGAATCCCGAGCAACTGATAGAGGACGTCGAACAGACATAATCTTACGCATCTAAAGGGAAAGGATCGTAGGAAGCAGAACCGGCCATGGATTCCACGCAGCAGGGCCTAGAGCCAGAACCAAAGCATTAAATAGAGCAAGCGGCCATACCAGAGGGTGGGGTATCATCCCCACAAGGGAAAAATAAGATGAGAGTATAAAGCAGTGCATAGGGCGTACAACACACACAAGAAGAACTAGGTATAGTGATTCCAAAAATTCCCAATGAAGTGAAGATCAGGGATAACATGGTAGGAAGAGTCGATAGCCTTAAATAATCTGACCATGATGTTTCTAACACCACAAAGTTCCCAAATTTGGCAGCATGTAGCTACCTAGAGAGCAGGGAAGAGGGCCCATCAGGCGTGCCACTGTTGGAGCCTGTACAGTGGATCCTATGCCTATACAAAACTGACATCATGAACTTATTAGCCATATCACACTTCGGGCACGGTAAACACATAAATAGATTTGTTAAATAGCTATTAGCGAGGGTGCTTGGAGGAATATTATGGATGGATAGGCCAGTGACGATCAATGTCGCCCTCATCACAAAGATTACAGGGCTACCTAAAGATGGGGAGAAACTGGAGCAATACCTAAAAGGCAAGACTAAGGCGAAATCCATATTAGATGAGATCAAAGAAAAGTATGGCGTAGAGAGGGGTAACATAGGTATCAGGATCAGTGACATCAATGATATTGCGACATGATTTGCAACCATATTTCTCGATTGCAAATTAATGTGCAAGTGTCGGAAAGAAGAAGTGCTCGCAAGAGTAGTAACAGTCGCAACACAGTGCACAAAGGGGAGATCAATGAGATGGGCCCCTTACCTATTAAACTTGTTCCTTGAATATTGCAAGGATGCACAAGACTGGGGCTTTGAGTTCCACTACTCATGGTTACTCATCCTCATTGCACTTATGGGGTGGCACAAACCTAAATACACAATGTTCCTGCCAAGGACATGAAAATGTGGTGTAGCGCTCTACACGTAAATGCAAAGCGTAACAAATCCAAAGGTAAATAAATTCAACAAAGACATGTTTTCTCAGTACTTAATAGAGATCCAAAATAGCTTGGTGGATACATGGAGGATCTCACCAGAAACTGTCCAGGAGTATGGACAGATAGAGAATTTTTGGGCATCACGTCACAGTATGTGGTTGTAGGCAAAGAAGGACCCAACCAAGGAGTGGTTGTAGCTGAAGTATTGTGTGACGATGTAGTACATCCACATGGAGGTCCAAGATGTTGGACACACTTACCACACTTAGAGGGGGGGGTAAATTAGTGTGGGGATATTTTTCCCAAAACTTTCCTCTTACACCAAAACTCATTAGTTAGAATTCAACATTTACTCAATACCCATTGATTTCATTAATAATCAGTTAGATGTGAATACATATCAGCAACATATATCAGCAATATATCATCAACAAATAATCTCCACAAGGAACACAAAGAACACAAGATGTATGTACAATTTTCTTTTTATTATGGAATTCAATCCGTGGGTTTTCAACAACAACTGAATAGAGTAAAAATCTACAAGAGCAACAACTCTATATGAAAGACTCAACTTACATTCTCAGCATCAACTGAGATGAGGCAAAAATCTTCAACAGATATCAATCTGTACCATAAACAAGTGCATCAACCATGCACCAACCTCTGCCAACAACCTGTAATCAACCTGTACCATAAGCAAGTGCATCCAACCATGTACCAAGTATATACCAATCATGTGTCAACTCCTCATAAAAAATAACTCATCAATATGTGCCAACATCATCAACTATACACCTCATGTATGTGCCAACTCATCAACTGCTTGTCTCAACCATGACTAGTTTTGGATTAGTCAACAACCCTAACTTGAAATAATCATAACTTTTTACCTCTAATGAATAAATATCTAAAACTAATACACAATTTTCTTCAGTGTGTTTTATGCAATTCCTCCAGGTTTCACTACTTGTAATCTCTCAGAAAAGGAGTTATAGCAAAAATGGCATACCTTGTTGAATTTTGTCTTAGTCTAGAGAGCGACCTTGTAGAGCGTGTCCCGCACGGAATATTTGTTGAATAGATCTAAAACTGATACACAACATACTAAAGATAGTAATATAACCAACACAATTGGCCTCACTGAATTTGGATCTGTTATGAATAAGTTATGACATTTTTACCCGAAACACCTCTTTTAGACTAATTTCAAAGCTAGCAACAAACCCTATTTTCCACGGAGTGTATCTCCAAAAATACAAAGACCCACAAGACGAATTCTTCACCACAGATACTTGGATATGTGTCAATGGAATATCAATATCACAGTTTGAATCATTATAGAAAAAAATTTATTGCGAAAATGGTGAGATGACATGTAAATAACATACCTTAGAAAACATCATGAAAAGAATTTATCCTCCCTTCAATTCCGGCCCTCTTTTCTTCACCTTCCTTCTAAAATTTGGCTTAGATATCCTTGGTTACCTCAGTCACCTATATATATTCAATATGCTCAAGCGTTCCACACCAAAAATGCTCAAGAAGCTCTCCATCAATACTCCAAAAGATATTCTCACAAGAAGCTCTCCATTGATCCACAAAAAGGATGATCTACAAGAGACCATTGCTATCTTATTTATACTTTC